>JAPEKO010000022.1:25162689-25175580 GCA_027576075.1 Cathorops hypophthalmus
ACCTCATACGCACCTCAAACACACCACACACACCTCATACACCTCACACACACCTCATACGCACCTCACACACACCACACACACCTCATACACCTCACACACACCTCATACACCTCACGCACACCTCATACGCACCTCACACACACCACACACACACACACCTCATACACCACAAACACACACCTCACACACACACCTTGCACACACACACCTCATACGCACACCACACACACCTCATACACCTCACGCACACCTCATACGCACCTCACACACACCTCACACACACCACACACACACCTCATACACCTCACACACCACAAACACACATCTCACACACACACACCTTGCACACACACACCTCATACACACCACACATCTCACACACACACACACACACACACACACACACACACACACACACACACACACACACACACACACACACACCAGTCATCTGGTTGGGGAGATAGCTCCCTTCCTCTGCTCTCTCTCTCTCTCTCTCTCTCTCTCTCCTTATATAGGGTGCAGTCACTGGGGAAGACACAAACACAGGTTAACTGACATCAGGTGCAGTGATTCTGCCACTTACCTTCCCCGATTCTGCCCTTTGGTCACAAACTGACGCTTGACCATGTCCCCGCTACCACATACCCCCACCATCTGACTCAGGCCGGGCAGCCGTCCGGCCTGCAGCCGACTCCCCCTCTTGAAGGGAGAGGAAGTCCGCCACGACCATCTGCGCTCCTGGCCTGTGGACCACCTTGAAATTAAAGGGCTGGAGTGCCAGATACAAATGGGTGATCCGCGTGTTGGCATCCTTCATGCGGTGGAGCCACTGGAGGGGTGCATGGTCTGAACAGAGGGTGAAAGGGCATCCCAGCAGGTAGTAGCGGAGGCTGAGGACCATCCACTTGATGGCTAGGCACTCTTTCGCTATTGTGCTGTAGCGTCCCTTGCACACCAACAGCTTTCTGCTAATGTACAGCACTGGGCGATCTTCCCCCTCCACCTCCTGGGCAGAACAGCCCCCAGCTTTCTGTCTGACTCATCCGTCTGCAACATAAAGGGGAGAGAAAAGTTAGGGGAGTGTAACAGTGGCCCCGCACACAGTGCAGCCTTCACGTCAGAGAAAGCCTGCTGGCATTGCTCCGTCCACTGTACCGGATCTGGTGACCCCTTTTTAGCGAGATCAGTCAGCGGGCTGGTGATGTCCAAATAGTTAGGTATAAACCTATGATAGTATCCAGCCAGCCTCAGGAACTGTCTCACCCCCTTTTTGGTCTTGGGCCTCGGGCAGGCCGCAATCGCTGCTGTCTTAGTAATTTGGGGACGCACCTGCCCATTGCCCAAGTGGAAGCCCAGATACCAACTTCCACCCACCCAATCACACACTTCTTTGGGTTGGCTGTGAGACCCACTCACCTCAGCGACCCATGGATGGCCCTCAGGTGTTGCAGATGCCGCGGCCAGTCATTACTATAGATTATAATGTCATCTAAGTATGCAGCTGCATAGGTGGCATGGGGGCGGAGGACCCTGTCCATAAGCCGCTGGAATGTAGCAGGCACCCCAAACAGCCCAAAAGGAAGTGTGACAAATTGGTGTAAGCCAAACAGTGTGGAAAAGGCCATTTTCTCTCGGGATAATGGAGTCAAGGGGATCTGCCAATATCCCTTTGTCAAATCCAGTGTTGAATAAAAGCGAGCCATGCCTAGTCGATCAAGCAACTCGTCAATACGAGGCATTGGGTATGCATCAAATTTAGACACCACGTTGACTTTTCTATAGTCCACACAGAACCGGACTGACCCATTGGCCTTGGGAACCAAGACCACTGGGCTGCTCCAGTCACTGTGGGACTCCTCAACTATGTCATTTTTAGCATGGCCTTGAGTTCTTCACAAACCACCTTTTTATGTGTGTTCAGGTAGTCTGTAAGGGCAGCTGTGCACTACTACCCCCAGGGGCTTCTCAATGTGGTGTTCTATGAGGTGGGTGCAGCCTGGCATGGATGAGAACATATCAGAAAATTCTGTCTGCAACTGGGCGACCTCCGTGTCCTCCACCTCCGACTTGGGTCAGGGTGAGGTGGTCTCCACAGGGGAACGGAGCAGTGGGCAATGTCAATTTTTTTGTTGAACCTCCAGCCCCAGCTCCACCTTCTCCAGAACCACCAACACCACAGGGACCTCATTGTTCCAAAATTTTAGCAGATTGAGGTGGTAAATCTATAACGCCCCACCCCGTCTGTTTGCCTCACCTCATAGTCAACGTCCCCAACTTGCCGTGTGATCTCAAAGGGTCCTTGCCACCTGGTGATCAATTTGGAGCTCGACATGGGCAACAACACAAGTACTTTATCTCCCAGTGTGAATTTCCTAAAGTGCGTGTCATACAGGTGGATTTGCCGTTCTTGGGCCTGCTGCAAGTTCTCCTGGGTTAGGTGCATGAGGGTGTGTAGTTTGGTGCACAGGTTGATAACGTATTGAATTTCATTTTTGCTTGTTGAAGGTCCCTTCTCCCGCAGCATGTACAAAATGCCACGTGGATTATGCCCGTATAATAATTCAAACGGGGAGAACCCCGTGGAGGCTTGTGGGACCTCTCGCACTGCAAATAACAGGAGCTCGAGCCATTCATCCCAGCTGCGTGCATCCTCACTTACAAATTTTCTAATTATGTTCTTGAGGGTACAGTTGAACCGTTCGACTAAGCCATCCGTTTGTAGGTGATAAACGCTGGTGCGGATAGGCTCAATTCCCAGTAACCCGCACAGTGTGAGTGACAGAAATGTAGTGCCTTGATCAGTCAGAATCTCTTTGGGGATTCCGACTCAGGAGATGATGCGGAAGAGTGCTTCCGCAATACTGCATGCTGAGATATTGCGAAGAGGCACTGTTTCTGGATATCACGTTGCATAGTCTACCAGAACTAAAATAAAGCAGTAGCCTCATGTTGACTGATCTAATGGCCCGACGAGATCCATCCCAATTCTTTCGAACGGGGTCTTGATTAATGGCAGAGGGCACAAAGGCACTTTTGGAATGGCCACTGGATTTACTAACTGGCATTTGCGGCATGCTGTACACCACCTATGGACATCGCCGCAAATTCCTGGCCAATAGAATCATGCCATTATTCGGGCTAGTGTATTATCCTGCCCCAAGTGTCCAGCCATGGGATTAAAGTGAGCTGCCTGGAATACCAATTCCCGGCGGCTCTTTGGGATCAAAAGCTGCGTGATCTGCTCTTTAGTCTGAGTGTCCTGCGTCACTCGGTATAATCTATCTTTCATAATAGAGAAATAGGGGAAGGATGGGTTGGCGTTTGGCTGGAGTGTTTGACCATCAATTACTCTCACTTGGTCAAACGCATGCCGCAGAGACTCGTCTCGCGACTCCTCTAACGGGAAATCCGCTAGGGATTCCCTGAGAGGTAGAAGGAGCCTGCTGCTCCTCACTCTGACGCAGTGATGATGTAGATGGCTCTGTGACAGCTGCTCCCACCAATGCCACACCGGGACCTCCCCTTGCTGAACTATAGCAGGACCCACTCTTCACTAAATGTGTCATTAATTCCCTAAATCCCGGCCAATCAGTCTCCAAAATTATCGAGTGGGTAAGGCAAGGATTAACCACTGCCTTTACACTAAATTTCCCCCCTTGAAATAGAATGTGTACTGACACTAAAGGGTAGTTGTGAACATCCCCATGCACACACAACACATTCACCAATTGTGCTCCCCCCAATGCCTCGTCTTGCACTAGGCTTTGGTGGATTGAGGTCTGATTACAGCCAGAGTGCACCAAAGCCTGATACGTATCCCCTTGGATACTCACCAGTATGCGATATGCTCCGGCCTGATCAAGGGCAGTTCCTGGCGCGTTGGGGATCTGGACCACCGCGCCCACCTCCATTACCAAGCACTGATGCTGGAGGTGCCCCGGCTCCCCACAGCACCAGCAAACCGGCCTGGGCTTTCTCTCTGCACCAGCGCTCTGGGGCTCATTCACCTGAGGGGGGGAGAGACAGACACAGAAGCAGGAAATGGAAGGGCACCGCGGGTGCGGCGGGCCGGCTGTGAGGGAGCCTGCCTCCACAGTGGGGAATGGGGCGAGGATGAGACACAGAAGGGGAAGGGGAGAGAGAGAGAGAGGAGAAGAGGAGATCTGTGATCCTGCTGTGTGAACAGCCACCAAATAAGCCTCTGCCAACTCGAAGGCCTGATCCAGCGATGCCGGGCGATGGCACTGGACCTACTCCGCTGTTCCTTCAGGAAGCTGGATGATGAACTGCTCCAGTGCCACCAGATCGATGATTCCCTCGGCATCGCGGTTGTCAGCCCTCAGCCACCGCTGGCAGGCATCCCCAAGTTGCTGGCCAAACACAAACGGCCGGCCTCCTCTAGATGTAGATCGCGGAAGCACTAGCATTGTTGTTTGGGGGTGCGCCTCACACGCTGGAGGATGGCCAGCGCAGGTCTGCGTAGACCAGCCGGCTGTCGGCGGGGAGCTGTAGTGCGGCCAGCTGCGCCTCGACCGTTAGCAAGGGGAGGAGGCGCACCACACATTGTTCCGCCGGCCAGCCTGAGGCCTCTGCTGCTTGTTCGAATAGAGCGAGGAAGGCCTCAGGGTTGTCATGTGGGCCCATCTTCATTAGGGTGAGGTGGGGAGTGCCCGCGGTGGTGGAGGTGGTGGACCCCGCCGACGCGAGGAGGTGCTGGACCCCGCCGACGGGAGGAGGTGCTGGAATGCCTGGCAATCTTCCTGTTGTGCCAGGACCAGGGCCTCAAACCGTTGTTCTTGCTCCTTTTGGAGGGCGACCAGCACCTGGTCCTGGCTCTGTTGGGCTGTGGCGAGGGCATGGATCAGGTCTGCGAAGGGGGAGGGAGGACTCCATGGGGCTGTTCTCCTCTGTGCTCTGTCCCGGGTTTCAGCACCACTGTAGAACTTGGAGCAGGTGGGTGGAGCACAGAAGTATGGCAGGCCAGAACTGAGTTTCTAAAACTTTTTTGACACTTTTCAGTTGTCTTCAAAAGCACTCCCAGTCCCACACACAGACATGCACACACATCAGTTGTCTGTTTGGGGAGAGTGCTCTCATTCTCCTCTCTCTCCCTCCTTATATCGGGTGCGGTCACTGAGGAAGACACACGCACAGGTTAATTTACGTCAGGTGCAGTGATTCTGACACTTACCTTCCCTGACTCCACCCTCCGGTCACAGACCGATGCTTGACCACGCCCCCGCTGCCACAGTCAGTATGTAGTTCTACCTGCTCTGAAAGAGATGAGCCTGATCAACCTAATGGTTGCACTACAACTGAAGTGTTTTACATTTTGACTCATATCTTGAATGCACTAAATATTTCTGGCCTATCTTCACAAGTTTGGGGTCAAACTATACAGCAGATTGTGTATCACAATAATTATCAAAAAATGTTGACATTTGTAAACAATATGGTTGCCAATTTTCAAGCAATACTAATGAGGATGAACCTTATTTACTCAGTTGTAATTCATAAGTACTTGTAGGGATTCTCACAACAAGAAATGCATATACAGGAGAGTCTGAGGTCATATGCAAAGTTTCAGGTGTGGTCACACATGGGGGGGGAAGCTAGATTAACAAAATACCAGTTTCAAGGACCACTTAGCTCCACCCACATAGGATTTTTCTAATTTGCATTCATATGAAAGTTGAAATGTTTGGGGGAATAGATTTGGGGTAGGGGACCCACTAATAGCTGATCCAATCTTACTGAAATTGACCACTGGGGACACTGTTCATATTTTGCACAAAAACAAGCATATCTATTGGAAGGTAAGGTGTAGAATTAAATTTATTTTTTAAGCGTGACTGCTGAAATGATAAATTGCTTTTTGGTCCATTTAGCTACATCCAGTGAAATGTATCATAATTTGCATAATATTCTAATCCTGCTGTTGTGAACTAGTCCCATTGTTTATAAACAATATTCACTACACTTCAATCAATTCAAAGAAGGGAGGGCTGGTTTATTTAAATAGCTGTAATTCATGATTGATGACATGGACTTGAACCAAACATGAAAAACACATTCAGTACAAAGTTCTGAGGACATCTACAAATTATTATTTCTGCCATCGAAAGAAGGCAGAAATAATAGCTATTTCTCAGGAACCAAAATTCCCAACTGAACTCATATTTTGTGGGCATCATCAAACTGTTAATCTAGAACTGGATTTTTCCTTCAACACTGAATTGCTTCAAAAATATGGCTGCCTTCAGCCAGTCAAATCTGACCAGGCATTTCACACAGATAGCCTTGAGCTATTGTCATACAACCCCAATTCCAAAAAAGTTGGAACACTGTGTAAACTGTAAATAAAACAGAATGTGATAATTTGCAAATCATGGAAACCCTATATTTCAGTGAAAATAGTACAAAGACAACATATCAATTGTTGAAACTGATAAATTTTGTTTTTTGAAAAATATATACTCATTTTGAATTTGATGTCAGCAACATTTTTAAAAAAAATTGGGACGGGGCATGTTTACCACTGTGTTGCATCACCTTTACTTTTAACAGCACTTCTGTAAACATTTGGGAACTGAGGAGACCAATTGCTGTAGTATTGAAAGAGAAATGTCCTATTCTTGCCTGATATACAATTTTAGTTACTCACCAGTCTTTTGTCATATTTTGTGCTTCATAATGCACCAAATGTTTTAAATAGGAAACGGGTCTGGACTGCAGCAGGCCAGTTTAGCACCCGGACTCTTTTACTATGGAACCATGCAGTTTTAATATGTACAGAAAGCAGTTTGGCATTGTCTTGCTGAAAGAAGGAAGGCCTTCCCTGAAAAATTTTTTCTGGATGGCAGCATATTGCTCTCAAATGTGTATATATTTTTCAGCATTAATGTTGCCTTTCCAGATATACAAGCTACCCATGTCATATACACTAATGCACCCTCATACCATCACGGATGCTGGATTTTGAACGGTGTGCTGATAACAAGCCAGATTGTCCCTCCCCTCTTTAGCCTGGAGGACGTGGTGTCTATGATTTCTAAAAATAATTTCTAATTTTGATTTGTCAGAACTCAGGACAATTTTCCACTTCACCTCAGTCCATCATAAAGGAGCGTGGGCCCAGAGAGGGTAGTGGTGTTTCTGTATATTGTTTATCTATGGGTTTCTGCATTTTGATAACCGTGAATTCTGAACTATAAGAGTATCTACACTGTCTGGCCAAAAAGAAAAAGTTGCCATTTGAAGTTGAATAAGAAAATACTTAATGGCCTTTGATTGGATAATTACTGCAATGATTAATATGTTTCAGCTGGAAACAATTCTTTTAACCTTAACTCACCTTAAAAGTGAGTAGTTTCTAATTTCGATGTAGCCCATGGTCATGGAAAAAAATGTGACTGTGTATCAGAAGGGTCAAATTATTGGCCTGCAATCATCAAGCAAAGAAAACAACTAAGAAGATTGTTAAAATTGCTGGAATTGGGTTAAGAACTATCCAGAACATTATGAAAACCTAGAAAGATAGTGGTGAACCATCAACTTTGCAGAAGAAATGTGGTTTGAAAAAAAAAAATCTTGACTGTGATTGGAGATCATTTAAATACTGGAAGTTAAATCATAAAAATCCAGTAGTAGAAATCATAGCAATAATTTAATAATGGAAGTAAGAGCATTTCCACATGCACAGTGTAATGAAAACTCACAGGATTGGGACTAAACAGCTGTGTGGCCATAAGACAACTACTTGTTAGTGAGGCTAATCAGAAGACAAGGCTTCAATTTGCTAGGGAGCATACAGGTTGGACTCTGGAGCAATGGAAAAAGGTCATGCGGTCTGATGAGTCCAGATTCAGACTATTCTAGAGTGATGGGTGAATTAGGGTAAAAAGGGAAGCACATGAAGCAATGCACTTATCATGCATAGTGGCTACTATACAAGATTCTGGAGGCAGTGTTATGATTTGGGATTGTTTCAAATGGACATGTCTAGGCTCTGCAATATTATTTGGCAATAAAATGAAGTCAGCTAACTACCTGAATGTACTAAATGACCAGATTATCCCATCAATAGATTTTTTTTTCTTCCCTGATGGCACAGGCATAAAATTAGAGCTCAAATTGAGAGAGTAGTTCAGAAAGCACGAGGAATTAGTTCCACAGATGAATTACCCACCACAGAATCTTGAGCTTAACCCCTTACCTGAAAGTCTTTGGGAAATGCTCGAGAAGACTTTATGGAGTGGTTCGACTCTTCAGTCATTAAGACAGGATCTCTGTGAAAGATGAATGCAACTCTGGATGGAAATAAATCGTGTGATGTACTATAAGGTTGTTGAAACAATACCATGATGGCTGTATACCATAATCAAAGATAAAGGCAGTCCAACGTAATTGAGTGTATGACTTTTTTTTTGGCCAGGCAGTATATTTGACGGTGCAATATACTGTTATGAACAGACATAGCTTGCTAGCTAGCCAGTTTCATGGTTGTATCAATGAACAAACAACTCCTGAAATAACTTAATCCTTGTCTGCAATTGAACTTACATTTACATACTAGTGTCCTCAGGTGGCATGGCAGAGAAATGTCCTGGGAAACCCATGGAAGCAAGTGAATCCAGTGAATGAGTGAATTTTGGGCATATTCGGCCCAAGGGAGATAGCAGCTCCATTCTTAGAAACTTCTTGATTTAGACCGACTACTAGACTGTTATTGAATTGGTTGCAAAAAACCTTACCATACCCTTAATGTGAATTGAACTCCCTGGTCCGACACAATATCTTCTGGGACATATGCCTGAACTTTTCCCTCAATATTACTACTTTGGTTTCCATGGCTGTGGTGAACATTTAAGCAGCATCACTTTGAAAATTGATTAGTAATTGTCAGTGTGGTAGTGTTGAGAAGCAGGGAGATCAGTGATAAATACTACAGCTAAACTTTAGGGCCAAAAATTTGTGGACACCTGACCATCACAACCATATGTTAGCCTTGCCCAAATTGTTACTTCATAGTTGAAATCACAAAGTTGTATGGGATGTCTTTACATGCTGTATCATTACAGTTTCCCTTCAGTGGAACTAAGGAGGCATAAGGCAATGTCTGTGAAGACATTGTTTACCAAGGTTGGAGTGGAAGAGCTCAGCCTCACACTAAACCCCACTAAATACATTTTGGATAATTTGGAATGCCAAAAGCACCCCAGTCTTTCTCAGCCAGCATCAGTGCCTGACCCCAATAATGCTCTTGGGCAAGTCCCCACAGCCACTCTCCAGAATCTCATGGAAAGCTTTCCCAAAAGAGTGGTTATTATAACAGCAAAGAGCGAGCTAAATCTGAAATGGGTGTGGTGGTTAGATGTACACAAACTTTTTGGCTATATAGTGTATGAGAGACCAAGGCAGATGTGGGATGCATACAGGTTTCAGGATTCCAGCAGGTTACTATCTTAGGGTACGGGATGGTAAATAGTGTGCGCAAGACTTGGCAAACCTCGTGACATTCTTGACAATCTTAAGAAATAATGGCCTACCAGAATTTGTATTACACAAACTTGATTGTTCTACTTATTAGGGGTTAATATGTTTAAAGTCTTTAATTTTCTGTAAAGCTGCTTTGCAACAATGTCTGTTGTTAAAAGTGCTATACAAATAAACTGACTTGACTATGAATGCCTGGGTGTCCAGAACTGAATGAGGTATTGCCCCACTGGGTTATTGCTTCTTGCATATTTTGAAGTATGTAAGTTTTGTCTGGAGAGCACTCTGGGAAGAGTGGGTCTTCTTGTTGTGCATGTTAAATGTCCTCTATGATGTCCCAAGTAATGGGACTAACTATGCATAATGCTGGAAGGATGGTTTCTGGAGAACTTCTGAACCATCAGAGAGGTGAGAAAATGCATCAGCTTTAATATTCTTGCATCCTGGTCTGTAAGTAGAAATAAAAATTGAGTAAAAAAAAAAAAGAGGGTCAATATGGCTTGTGAAGGGTTCATTATTTTGGCAGATATTCAGATATATTCCAGATTTTGAGGATTTTGGTTACCAGGAGTTCTGCTTTGATTGCAAGGCATGTTCCACATCATAATTCCTTTCTGCAGAACTTAACTTTTGTGAGCAGTTAACTGAATATTTGATGTAGATTGCCTTGATGTTGCTAGAGGACAGCTCCAGTTCCACTTTTGGAAACATCTACTTTGACAATGAATAGGAGTAAAGGCTCTGGGTGATGGAGAATGGGGGCTGGTCAGTTATTCCTTCAGATTCTTGAATAACTGAGTGGCTTATTTGGTCCATCTCAGAGTTCTCAGTTTACCTTTTAGGAGTGAAGTCAACAGGATAATCACGGAGTTGAAACCCCTTATGAATCACCGGTAAAAGTTGGCAAACCCCAGAAATCTTTGACATTTTTTCAGATGCTGGGGTAAGACTGAAATGTTCCAGCATTGACCTTTGATTTGTTCATCTCTACTCCATTCTTGGAGAGGATATAGCCAACTTTACTAAGGGATGATGAAACTCACATTTCTCCAGGCTTATGAAGAGCTGATTCTCCCTAAATTTCATGACTGACATGACTCCTTTTCTGAAGATGAAAAGCTGAAAATGATGTCAATGTACACAATCACAAACAGGGTTAGGAATTAATGAATACCTGGAAGACACCTTATTAATGAACATCTGGAAAACTGAAAGATCATTTATGAGCACATATGGCATAGCCATATGGTGGCCTTCTATTCCTCATGTTCTCTAATGTGATGCAGGACCCTTGAGGTGGTAATTTGGTAGCTTGAGTTAATACCTCTGAGAGATCCCAATCAAGTTTGAGAATCTCCACTATATTTTGAACTTTAAGGAGTTCAATCTGAGTTTCATGGCAAGGGAGAGATAGACAGGACTTAAAACATTGTGGACCCCATAATGTTAGCTCAGTATATTTCCAGCACATGATTTGGGTTGGGCATCATGAGCCAAGGTGAGCATAGGATCACCAGGTTCTGAGAAGAATTGTTAATCATGCAGGATATGGTTTTGGTGTAGGGAGGGCATCAGCAGAGGAATGGTCCTTTTGGTATTATTTCCTGGACCCAGTGGTAAACTATCCAGCACATGCACTACTGTTGAAACTTTGGGTAAGACAAGAAGAATGTCAGTTGTGAATAAATTTCTTTTGCACTATTTTTTATTCAGGAAGTTGCCTGCCAATCAAGAATTGATGAGTGCTGGGAAGAAATTAGATGGTAAACACCAGGACAAAAAAAATAAACAAGCAGCATGTTCTTCATGTTTCTAGCATGTCAGTTCATCATCATCATCATCATCATCGATTACCACTAGGCACTTTATAGGTCTTGGGGTGCTCCTGATATCCTTGCATCAATCAGCTGCATGAAGACTGTCTTCTCCATCATAATTCTCCTTGCCTGGTGGGTATCTATACCCAATAGCTTTTTGACATTGTTCCACACTTTCCATGGCGTTCTGACGTCAAATAGCACCTGCTTTTGGAGAGCATCATTATCAAGCCTGCAGATGTATCAGATGTATTTGAGATGTTGGCAGCAGTAGAAGTCGTGGATAGGTAGTGTGTTTATTTCGCAAGGTGTTTGTTTGAGATTTTATAACTCCAGTCCAATTCGCCATCCACTTCAGTCCATTGTTTCCTGCTGGGTGCATTTCTCTGATCATATCCACCTTTCACCATTTTTCTCAGGAAACCATGCCATACGATCTCAATTTTATACTGTTCCCTTTCCGTCAGAGACCATGCTTGAATACTGTATAGAAGGCAAGAGCACACACACATCATTAGGAATTTTACTCTTGTTAACTTTATTCGATGGTCTGTTAACACGTTTTAGCTCATTCCATTGCTGGAAAGCAGCCGTGATCCTTGAATACAGGAAGCGAAAGATATTCATATCATCATTTGTAATGGTGCACCCAAGATATTTAAAAGATCGCACATTCTTGATTTTACTATTGCCAGTGGTGATCAGGCTCTCCTGATTTTTTTTTATTTCATCATTCACATTGAACACCATTGTCTCAGTTTTACTATATGACATTTTTAAAGCAAAGCATGTAAAGATTTTCAAGGATCGCACATAGATTTCAGTTCTTTGATTGAGTTAGCAAAGATTACCTCATCGGCATACAGGAGTTCAGTGACCTGGGTAATACCATGAGTTGGAACTTTCTTATGGTACTCCTGCAGTGATACTTCATTAGGGAAACAGTATTGTACTTTGAGGCCTGCCCCTGGGTGCTCCTCTCATACTTCATAATGCGCAACTCACACTATGAAATCCATATAGATTTTGAAAAGGAGAGGGGATTCTAGTGCTCCCTAGCAGCACCCCACCAGTGTCTCCAAGAGATGCATACTTCCTTTAATGAATGCCTTCATGCCAGTGTATAATGCATGTAATACGGATACCAGATGTGAGGACTAGAGTCAAATTTCCAGATATTTGAACAAAGCATCCCTTGGGAACCAATCATAGGTAGCCTTAAGATCCACAAAGGCTATAAAAACTGAGAATTTTGATTTTCTTGCATTTTGAAGCAACTGGCGTAGAATATATATTGCATCAGATGTTAATCTATTTGCTCAGAAGCCAAACTGAAATTGTAGAAGGATATATTCATAGGCTTCCCTAATCCTTTCAGCGATGATCCCAGATAGGACTTTGGACACTGTGGCTACTATACTCAGCCCTCTATAGTTCTCCACTAACAACTTGAGGCCCCACTTATGCAGATATGTAATGCTCGCTATCAGCCATTTAGGCCCCGTCCACACGAGTACGATTTTGATGGTTCTGCATAAAAACTTTATCGTTTCGGCCTCGCGTCCAGACGAGT
>JAPEKO010000022.1:25382458-25392900 GCA_027576075.1 Cathorops hypophthalmus
GCCTGAGGTTAAAGGTTAGAGAGGCGGGGCTTATACATCATCGTTTCTGAAAAAATCCGCTTCGCCGTCCACACGACGCCAGGCTATCTGGCGTTTTCGGATTTATCCACTCTGGGATGGGTTTTCAAAAGATACCGTTTTCACACCTCAAGAAAAAAGGACCCGTCTGGACGTGAGGCCAAAGCGATAAAGTTTTTATGTGGAATCGTCAAAAACGTACTCGTGTGGACAGGGCCTTAGTTTTGCTATGATGGCTGAGGACTACAATTGACATGATACCTTTAGGATTGCAATTGTCATGAACTATTTTGCACTCCAAGTTTCCATCACTGAACAGTTGATAGCGTCAAGAAAATAGACTTTCATGCTAAAACTTTAATGAAATTTCCTGGTTACACAATTGTACTTTGTGACTATATAGGACACACATTTATAGAAGCAAGTTATTTATAATCATGTTGTCTGTTATCACCTTGTGACAGTAAGGGTGTGATTGTCAGTTGTGAAGGGCAAGCAGTCTGGTTGAACCAGCACGTAATGTGTGAAGAGGTACACCTGTGTCGAATTGCTGGCTGTCTACTGGTGTGTGTCTGTGTATCTTTCAGATAGCCAGAAATGAGAGAGAGCTGTGTCACCCTGATATGCATGTTTGTATGTGTAGTATGTGGTAATGGAAGTCACTGAAAAGTGCAAATAACATTAAAGTGCACCTTGAATTGCAGCGCTTGTCTCCAGTTCCTCATTATCCACTCTCATAAAGTTGTTACACTGGTTCCGAAACCTAGGACTTAAGGAACAAATGCCACCATGGAGTCCAAACCAGTCAGGGAGTTCCTCCAGATCCTCACTGCGGACCTCCAATGCCAGTACCAAGAGCTGCTCGCACTGTCCAACAAGCAGGAGCAGCACTGTGAGGCCCAGGCGATGGATCAACAGGTGATACGGAGCTGGGTCTAGTCAGCAGGTACTCCAGCAGTCACTCCTGCAGCCAGCATTCCTGTTCAGCTGGTAAAGATGGGGCCGCAGGACGACACAGAAGCCTTCATTGAGCTGTTTGAGAGCATCAAGGAGGAGAGCTTGTGGGCTGCTCGCCTATTGTCGCTCCTATCAGGGGAAGCACAGCTCACATTTCAGCAGCTCCTGGCCACCAGCATGCTGGAGTACCCAGACCTGAAGCAGCCTAAAGCAGTGAAGTCGGCCACCTGTTTGCGTTCATGCAGCAGCTCTGAGACTCGTGGTGGTTGTGGGCAGGCGAGTGTGATGTGGAGGACATTATTGATTGCATGACACTGGAGCAGTTTGTCACCCAACCGCTGAGCGAGACCATGACATGGATCCAGTGTCACCACGCGGTGTTGCTGGAGGAGGCGGTCCAGCTGGCAGAGGATCACCTGACGGCATTTCCCGAAGCAGTCACTCCTGCAGCTTCTCTTTCACTCTCTTTCACCATCTCCCTCTCTGCCCTTGCCCCTCCTCTACTCCAGCCCCAAGGAACCAGGGACCAATTCCCCTGAAACCTGCTCCCTGCGCTCATATCTGTCCTCGTGTTTCTTCTCTCCCTTCTCCTTCTGTGTCTGTGCTGCCATTAACTCCCCCCCCCCCCCCCTCTCTCTCTCTCCACAGGTGGACTCATCCATGCCCACCAGAACCAGGAGCAAGCCCGGGCAGGTCTGTCGGTGCGGCGGGAAGGCTGGGATTTCCCAGAATCAGCACTTCTGCAAGGAGGTGGGGCTACTGATTCACATTCCTGACGCACCACAGGCTTCCCCTGATACTTGGAATGTACCAAGTCTCTGTGAGTATTTAAGGAGGGACACATCAGGCTTTGGTCGATTTTGGTTGTAATCAGACCTCCATGCATCAAAGCCTGGTTCAATGCGGGGCACTGGGAAATGCACGATTGGTGAAGGCAAGATGTGTGTATGGTAATATTCACAAATGTCCACTAATGCCCATTACTATACAATTCCGGGGAGAAAAACAGTGTGGCATTGGCGGTGAATCTGAGTCTCCCCCATCCATTTACCTGGGAACAGATTGGCTGGGGTTGAAAATGTTAGTTTGTAGTGTATGGGTCCTGCAGTAGTGCATCATGGGGGAATCCTGTCACAACTTTAGCTGGGGAGATGATCCCAGGGCCGTCCACGTCATGATGACACGGAAAGTCGGGAGGGCCCTACCCCTCCTCTCTCTATGGAATCCCTCGGGGATTTTCTATTGGAACAGATGCCTGACGAGTCTCTGAGGCATGCTTTTGACCAAGTGAAAGTAATTGATGGCCAAATCCATTTTTTTTTTTAATTAAGGATGGGCTGTATCAAGTGACACAGGACACTCAATCTCCGGAAGAGATGACACAGTTGTTGGTCTCAAAGAGCCATAGAGAATTATAATTCCATGAAACTCATCATAATCCTATGGCTGGGCACTTGGGTCAGGATAAAACACTAAACCATATCATGGCTCATTTCTATTGGCCGCAGGTGGTGTGCAGCTTGTTGCAAGTGCCAGCTGGTAAACCCAGCAGCCACGCCAAAAGCCCCATTGCACCCCTTACCGTTAATTGAGATATCCTTTGAAAGAATTGGTGTGGACCTCGTCGGGCCATGAGATCGATCTGCACGTGGGTATCACTTTGTATTAGTCATAGTGGATTATGCAACATGATACCTGGAAACAGTGCCTCTTTAAAATATCTTTGCACATAGTGTTTTGGAGGCATTCTTCCACGTTATCTCCTGAGTCGGGATTCCAAAAGAAATCCTGACTGATCAAGGCACTACATTTGTCATGCACACTACGCAAGTTGTACGAATTACTGGATATTAAATCAACTCATACTAGTGTTTATCATCTGCAAATGGATGGGCTGGTCAAACGATTTGACCAAAGGCTTAAAAGCATGATTTGTAAGTTCATTCACAGGGACGCTAGAAACTGGGCTTGGTGGCTCGACCCTCTGTTGTTTGCAGTGCGCAAGGTCCCACAAGCCCTCCACCAGGTTTTCCCTGTTTGAATTGCTGTATGGATGCAAGCCCCATGGTGTCTTAGGCATCATTAGAGAAAATTGGGAGGAGGAAACTTCTCAAAGCAAAAATGAAATTCAATACGTTCTTGATCTGAGAACAAAATTCCAGGCACCGAGTTACATAACCCTGGAAATTTTGCTACAAGCTCAAGAATGTCAATCCCACCTGTACAATAGAGGGACATGGCTAAGGGAATTTGCAATGTGAGGTAAAGTGCTCATTTTACTGTCCACATCAAGTGCAAAGTTGCTCACCAAGTGGAAAGGGCCCAGTCCCAGGAACTGTCTCACCTGCTTTTTGGTCACAGGTCTTGAAGGCCGCAATTGCTGCAGTCTCATCAATTTGGGGACACACCTGCCCATGACCCAAGTGGAAGCCCAGATACCATACTTCCACCCGTCCAATTGCACACTTCTTTGGGTTTGCTGTGAGCCTAGCATGCCTCAGCGACCTCAGGACAGTCCTTAAATATTGTAAATGTTGCTGCCAATCATTGCTATAAATAATGTCGTTTAAATGGGCAGCAGCATATGCACTGTGGGGACGGATGATTCTGTCCATGAGATGCTGAAACATCACCGGGGCCCCAAACAACCCAAATGGAAGGGTGATGAATAGGTGTCAACCAAATAAAGTGGAAAAGGTAATTTTATTCCACAGAATAATGGAGTCAAGTGGATCTGCCAATTTCCCTTTGTTAAATCCTGTGTCAAATAAAGGCAAGCTGTGCCTAACCAATCGAGCGCAGCAGTATGCAGCATTGGCTGTGTGTCAAATTTAGACACCACACTGACCTTTTTTTTTCTTCTATAGTCCATGTGGAACCAGACCACCTGGTTAGTCTTGGGAACCAAGACCACAGGGCTGTTCCAGTTGCTGTGCAATTCCTCAATTGCCTGCCATGTCGAGCAATTGAGTTCATCCCGAATCTCATTTTTCTTGTGCTTGAAGAGCTTCACACCACCCCTGGGGGAGTCTATGTGGTGCCCTATGAGGTCGGTGCAACCAGGAAGGGGCAGAAACACACAGCAGAAATCCTCCTGCACCCTGATGCACTGTTGGCTCTGGGACGGTGAGAGGTGGTCTCCACAGGGGGCCGGGGTGAATTGGGCCGTTCCTTTTGGACTTTCCTCCGGTCCCAGTTCCACCATCTCGTGACCTACCTTTGCTGGAACCACAGGAACATCCTCTCTCCATGCTTTTAGGAGATTGAGGTAGTAAATTTGACATGCATCACTCCATCTGTGTGCCTGACCTCATAGTTGACTTCCCCAACTTGCTGTGTGACCTCAAAGAGCCCTTGCCACTTGGCGAACAATTTTGAGTTTGAAATGGGCAGCAAAATGAGGACTTTATCTCCCAGTGCAAATTTCCTCAGCCATGTCCCTCTGTTGTGCAGGCAGGATTGATGTTCTTGCATGTGTAGAAAATTATCCTGGGTTATGTGACCGTGTGTGGAGTTTTGCTCTCAGGTCAAGAACATACTAAATTAAATTTTTTGCTTTGAGGAGGTCTGTGCTGCCTTTTAAGGTATTTTTTTTCTTTAAATAATTTTTATTCATATTTCTGATTGAGAATATGGTTATTTACAGTTTTGTAGGATCATTTGTGAAATCAGTGGTGTTTTTGTCACACCATGACGACATTTCCTGTTTGGTCATTTCCTGTAATGTGTCATCCTGTTTTTGGTCTTTTTGGCTCAGCAGAGAAACAAGGCAAGCATTTTGTGCATGTTCTGAGTGTAATCCATTTCAATCCACTGTGAAGCTTTGTTGATGCAGTGCCATAAGTTAATGTGTTTAAAAGCAGACATGTTTAAGTTCATATATTGACCATTGTTTGTCAAAAAAAGCGAGTTTAAGTTGAAAAAAGGTTTATTTACAAGTGTATATAAGTTAACTTTAATGCCAGTAGCCATGGTAGCCACTAGTTAATGAGTCTTAACAGCAACATATATCCATGTGCAGAGCTGTACATATAATATGGTGTTAATGAGTGTTCGGTTTTGATGTGTATCTACCGCAGGAGGATGAATTGACAAAGTATGATCTAGGAATGTAGACCTCTGCCACCTAAGAGATTCTGCCTCACCGATATATCCGGGAGCAAATGGTCACTGACACACACACAGCTGCTCAGAGATGTTTGTCAGTTTATTGTCAGATAAACATGAGTATTTATTCACGTTCAAGAGTGTGTTGTCGCTATGTGATTTGATGATTTTAAGAGGCTGAGTTGTCTGTGTGTAACAGAGTAATGTAAATGGGTGATGAAGCATTACATCACTGGTTTAGATGACACTATTTTATGAAAGAAGAGACATTATGTACTGTACCATTATATCACCCATTAGGATCATAATCTTATGAAAGAAGGAAGACATTGCTGGGCAACAACCTTCATTAAGCAGAGAGCAGAATGTGTGAGTGAAGATAAATCTCAAGGATTTAACAAACCAAAACAAGTAGCAGTCGGATCAGCCTGCCTGTTCCAGTTTCCAGTATGCCAAACCTATTTCTATCAATGCCCTCTCAGATCCTGAAAGGATCTGATGCATGCTTGCTCACACTGGACTTTCCTCATCTTTACATTTGAGGTCTTGCAATGGTATGGTTATAGTACTTTTAACAACAGACACCATTGCAAAGCAGCTCCACAAAGAAACAGACCCCAAACACATAAGCCAATTCCATCCCCAATAAACTTGTTTATCCCTGAAGAGCAAGCCTGTGGCAATGCTGGCAAGGGAAAACTCCCTCAGATGACATTAGGAAGAAACTTGAACGGAACCAGACTCAAAAGGGAACCCATCCTCATTTGGGTGATAACAAATAGTATGATTCTTAATAACTTAATACTATAACTGTGTCCTATATAGTCACAAAGTACAATTTTGCAACCAGGAAATTTATTATAATTTTAACTTGACTATTTTGTTGAAGTATACTTGGTGATAAGTGGCATTCACAAGTCATGCCAACATATGGGCCATAAGTAAGTATTATGAGAAAGCTAATACAAATATTACTTTGTTAAAAGGTGAGATGAGAAGAGGTCCCATAAGGACTTCTTGATTGCTGAATTGCTTCGGTCAAAGATGAGATGAGATCCCCTGAGAACTTTTTGATTGCTGTATTGCTCCTGTCTTTTCGGGTGTGACGAGAAGAGGTAGGGATGATGACTGGCATGTTTCCACTGTGGCTGGAAGTTAGTGAGGATGACTGTTTTTGTCAGCTGTTCTCGTTCAGGCTGTGCACTAATACTCAATCACCTGGAAGAAATGTGCCAGTAGGCTTTTCTGCGGGCAGTGGGAGAAAAACAGAGACATCACCAAGTATACTGTTCAAGTTCTCAGTCAAAGCTTAAGTAATTGCTGACGATCATGTCCAGATCACCTGTAAATGAAACGGGTGTCCTTGACCATCAATTACTCTCACTTAGTCAAAAGTGTGCCTCAGAGTCTCATCTCGTGTCTGCTCCAGCGGGAGATGCACAAGATTCCCCAAAGTGACAGGAATGTCAGGGCCCTCTCCCCTCTCTGTATCATGATGTGGAGCTGACAGCCCTGGGACTGCATCCCCAGCCAATGTTGCTGCAGGATTCCCTCGTGACGTGCTACTGCATGACCCATCCTCTATGAACTGTTTGTCTTTTATTAATGTTTTTAAACCCTGGCTGATCGGTTCCCTGGATAAGTGGCTGGGCAAGTCCCGGACTAACCACCACCTCCACGCTATATTTTTGACCCTGGATATGAATAGTGATGGACATTAAGGGGATATTTGTGGACATCACCATGTACACACACCACCTTCACCAATCGTGCATTTCCCAGTGCCCTGTATTAAATCGGGCTTTAATGCATGTTGGTCTGATTACAACCAGAATCCACCAATGCCTGAAGTGTACCCCCTTGAATACTCCGATGCAGTACATTCCTGCTCGATCAGGGGAAGCCCGCAGAGTATCAAGAATGAGAATCAAAATCCCTACCTCTTTGCAGAAATGCTGATTCTGGGAAGTCACAGTCTTCCTGTTGCACCTACCAGCCTGCCTGGACCCCCTCCTGTTTTGGAGGGTGTGGATGGGTCCCCCAGTGAAGAGGGGGTTTGTGGCAGCACAGACATGGGGGGGATGCAAGGAAAGACACAATTGCAGGGAGTGGGTTTCAGGAGAAATGACCCCTGTTTCCACGGGACTAGGATAGGGAAGGGGCGAGGAGAGAGGGGGGAAAAGGGGGGGGGGGAGACAGAGAAGCTGTGGGAGTACCTGCTTCTGGAAACGCCATCAAGTGGTCCTCTGCCAGCCAGACCGCCTCCTCCAGCAACGCTGCATGATGACACTGGATCCACGTCAATGTTTTGCTTGGCAGTTGTGCGACATACTGCTCTAGTGTCACTCAATTGATGATGGCCTTGACATCACACTTGCCTGACAGTAACCACTATTGGCAAGCATCTCGGAGCTGTTGTGTGAAAGCAAATGGGCAGCTGACTTCACCATGTACCCAGGCGCAGAAGTGCTGTCTATGCTTTTCTGGGCCACGGCCAGCCCGCTGCATTATAGCCCACTTCAGGTCCGGGTAGTCCAACATGCCTGGTGACTGGTAGCTGCTAAGCCATGAGCACTGAGCTCTAACAGCTTGGTGAAGGCTTCAGGGTTGTCCTGAGCGATCACGGGGAGTACCCACTGACTGGATCATGCTCCGAATCACCTGCCGGTCTTCCGCCTTGGCCCCAAGCAGAGCTTGGAAGCACTACCCCTACTCAACAGACATCACGTGCTCTTGGTGCTGGCTTTGGAGGTCATTGGCAAGTGTCTGGAGGAGTTCTCTGACTGGTTCACACTCTGAGGCAGTGCTTTGTTCCTCAATCCTGGGTTTAGGTACCCGTGTAATGCCTCTTTATGCTGAGGCAATGAAGATTACACTCTTCTCACTTTTCAGTGACTTCCTATATACCCCTACATGCACTACACGCGTTGGGGAACACCGCTCTTTCTCTGGTTACTGGCCATCTGAAAGACACAGAGATGCACATTATTAGACAGCCAGGAATTGGACACAGGTGTAGCTAGTCACATTGTACTCCTGGTTCAACCAGACTCCTTGCCATTCACACCTGATGCTCAACCATACCCTTGGTGCCACAGATGCCCACAAACTTGACTGAGTTGCACCAATCCTGTGAGGAGGAATAGCCTAAAATTCTGGCCAAAGTATTGTGAGAAGCTTGTGAAAGGCTACTGTTGGCGTATTCCTTGAACAGTCTTTCTTAAGATAGGTTCAGTTGGGAGGTGTTATCTGCCAAAAGATATGAAGAGAAGTCTCGGATCAATCCCTTTTATTTTTACGCAGGTTTAATGAACTTAGTCATGTAAAACTCGAACCACTTTTCCCAAAATACAAATACAATGTGCTCTCAGCTCATAAAAGAAAAGGAAACAAAAGGAACACAAAAAGAGCAGATGCATCTGGGAAGATCTTAAGAAAAGATGGATGGCTCTTTTTGCCTGACTCTTTTAGACCAAATGTCTTGTCCTGTCTAGTTATAAATCAATCCACTTCTCAGATTCAGCTCCCTACCGTTTTTAGGAAAAGTCCTAGTCCTCAGCTAGTGATCTCATTTACTATACATGTGGACAAATGTTTATTACATAGTGTATTCATCTTTGTGTACTAGTGTATCTAAAAAAATTAGAAAATCATGAAAAAGTTAATTTTTTCATAACTGAATTCAAAAATATACATTTTCATATATTCTACCTTCATTACATGTGAAGTGAAATATTTCTAGCCTTTTTTTAATTTTATTTTGATGATTATGACTTGCAGTTCATGAAAATGAGATCTAGTATCAAAAAAAGGATTTACAATACAGAAATGTCCAACTTCTGAAAAGCATGTTAATTTTACACTCAATACTTTGGGACTCCTTTACCATGAATTACTGCATCAGTGCTGCATGGCATGGAGGCGATCAGTCTGTGGTGTGATTGAAGCCCCGGTTGCTTTGATGGCTCATCTGTATTTTTGGGTTGGGTGTTTCTCAACTTCCTCTTGACAATACCCCATAGATTCTCTATTTGGGTTCAGATCAAACGAGTTGGCTGGCCAATCAAGTACAGTAATATCATGGTCAGTAAACCATTTAGTTATGGCACTGTGGGCAGGTGCTAAATCTTGTTGGAAAAGGAAATTAGCGTCTCCATAAATCTTGTCAGCAGATGGAATCATGAAGTGCTCTAAAATCTCCTGGTAGATGGCTGTGTTAACTTTGGACTTGATAAAACACAGTGGACCAACACCAGCTGATGACATGGCATCCCAAATCATCACAGATTGCGGAAACATCATACAGAACTTCAAACACTTTGGGTTATGTGCCTCTCCACTCTTCCTCCAGACTCTACCACCTTAATTTCCAAATGAAATGCAAAATTTCCTTTCATCTGAAAAGAGGACTTTGGACCAATGAGCAACAGCACAGTACTTTTCTCTCCTTAGCCTCGGTAAGATGCTTCAGATGATGTCTCTGGTTCAGGAGTGGCTTGATATTGGGAATGCAGCAGTTATAACCCCTTTCCTGAAGACATCTGTACATGATGGCTCTTGAAGCACTGACACCAGCCTCAGTCCAGTCCTTGTGAAACTCTCCCACGTTCCTGAATCAACATTTCTTGACAATTCTCTCAAGGCTGTGGTCATCCCTGTTGCTTGTGCACCTTTTCTAGCCAGCCTTTTCAGCAATGACCTTCTGTGGCTTACTATCCTTGTGGAGGGTGTCTAGGATCGCCTTTTGGACAACTGTTAAGTCAGTAGTCTTCCCCATGATTGTGTATTGAACTAGACCAAGAGATACACTGTATTAATAACTGTTTGAATAGTAATTTACTGAACTCGAAATGAAATATTCTAATATTTTTAGGGGGATTTGTTTGTTTATTTAGTGCTGTAGGCCATAATTATCAGAATTAAAAGAGAAAAATGCTTGAAATATTTGTGTAATGAGTCTAGAACAGACATGGGCAAACTACAGCCCATCAGGCTTTTTAATCCAGCCTGCCGAACTTGTCCAAATTATAGTAAAAATCTCATTCATTTTCCCTTTTCCCCTGCAATGCCCGTGTTTCCCCAATAGATGGTGGAAGGAGCGCTTTTTAATTGAAGGAGCGCCTTTTAATTAAGAGCAATGTGCGCATTTATGCACAGCAGTGATAGAAATTATTGAGCTTGAGTGTTTTTTGTTAATAAAATTATTTGAATGTTGAAAGTGATTCCATTGATCTTTTTTTCAATAAATGTTGATTTCTTTAACTTTGCACCTTCAATTAAAATGTATTAAAAACAGACGCAATCTCCAGGTTTGATAAATCACATTGCGTGTGCTATTTTAATCTATTTACATTTTCTCC
>JAPEKO010000022.1:25540921-25553932 GCA_027576075.1 Cathorops hypophthalmus
CCGCCAGGTTATTTGTGTTTGGCAGCGGTCCGATGGCGGACCACAGTTGGCATACCACCGGCGGCTTGCCATCTAAATGCCACCAGTGGTCCGCTATATGTATGCTAGCTGGGATCAAATGTGCTTTTGTATTATTTTGAATGTAGTAGAGGTCAAAGCCTATTTACAAGTAATAAGGTAAATATGAATTATAAAAAAGAGAATACTTTCGGAAGCATTTTTATTTTTTCTTTGAATAGAACAGTCAGGAAGCAGAACCCTACTCGAATTACCATGGCTGTTTGGATGAACGTGGTTTGTTTTTAGCCAGGAGTTAGCATACATCCACTCTGAGGATTCATGCCTCCACTCTCTTCCCTAACTAGCTCCCCGACCAGCTGCAGACACTTTGCCCATTTGTCAGGAAAAAAAAACTGTTGAGCTGAAAAGTAGGATAACTAGATAGTAGCTGTACCAGATCAGATAGGATGAGGTCCTGCTTGACTCCACGATGGCTGTGGCTAATGTTCCAGCTAACAGCTCTGCCTCCATAGCTGTCACAGACACCACTATTAGACCAGAGGTTCTCAACCTTTTCTGCTTTGAGGCCCACCTATTCATACTTGTAATGAGTTAGGGCCCATTAAAAAAGATCCTCAATTATTTTGGTTTATCTATTCTATTATAATCTAATCTTTTGTCAAGTGTATTAATGGAATGCAACATCACTCCCTGTCACAGATGGGAGCCCAGGAATTAAATAAGCACAATAAAAACAAAGGGTTTTAATTGTAAGTATTGTATTCAAATCTATATGGATGTACCAGAAGCCAACATAAAACCATGCATGCTGGGCATTCTCAGCCAAAAGGGATTAATGGCCCAAAAGTGGAGTCTAGTCGATTAACACGAGAACTTATTGCTATGTTTGTGTACAACAAACAAATTATTAAAATCAAGAAGTACACTCAAAAGTGGCTATAGAAACCACTCAATGGGATAGGTCCTTACACATTTAATAAAGAAGGATTTTTCCTGTGAGTTGGAAAATTATCTATCTGCTGAGTTCCCCAACATCTCAAACTACCTGGTGCTGCAGACATTGTTCTACATGGAGAAACAGATGAAAACCTGGAAGAGCATGGAGGCATACAACTTTTTATCTGTGGCTGGGTTAAAGATCTGATGAAGTTATCAACTGTTCATTAATGGAGACTTGAGTGCAAGACTGTTCATGACAACTGCAGTTCTAAAGCTATCATGGCAATTGTCGTCTTCAGCTGTCATAGCAAAACCAAGTATCCAGAACCATCTTCCAAGTGCTGACTATCCATATGGAGCCATCCTCCACAGTCATGATGTGATGAGACTCCAACCAGACTTAGGGCATCAGGATGGATCGGCCAGGTCTGAAGAGCAGAAGAGTTCGGCATTACTGGTGTCTCAGGATCAACATGTAACGACAGAGAGAGACCGATAAATGGAGAGAGAAGGGGGGAAGAAACAGATTGTTTGGTATGTCCAGTGTCACCTAATGGTTAAGAACAATATACAATTTGTGCTGAGTGCAAGCGGGGACTCTGGCAAGACTAACAATGACTGCATAACAAAAAGCGAGAGCCAGAAGGTAACAGAGACATGAAGGAGCCCTGGGACATAGTTGAACATGGAGGGCAGCATCCATACAGCCCAGTTTACCAAAACAGTTTCTGCCTTGGGACCCTCCTGATCAACTTCTTTACTTCATAAAAAGCTATTAATAAAATGTTTGAAAACCCTGAGACTGTGTCAGAATCCCAAACATTACTTGGAAGTCTATTCCATAACTCTGGAAGTGTGTGGATCTGAGGTAGCTTCAGACTATGGAAGTGTGACTATATTTTCTGTATTTAATCAAAATGTTCATATTAGATCAAGAGTGTGACCACCATTATGAGTTGGTCTGATGACATTCTGATTAAGCCCTACTGAATCTAGAATGGACATGAACACTTTTTTTTTTCAGAGGGCCTTCTGAGCTTTCAGAGTGAAGATTAAATTCTCCAACAACTAAGACTTTGTCTAAGGAAATAACCAGGTCTGAAATGAAATCCACAAATTCAGAAAGAAATTCAGAATATGTTAGAATTCAGAATATATTAGTTCATTAACAATTAGCACTGTAGACATAAGATATCTGATATTTAATGATCCTACCTTTAGATCAAAGGTGTTGGCAGTGGCTGTACAATCAGTATGATCCAATTTTATATTAACTAGATTACTAGAATAAACTCTGAGTGTTTGTTTTTGTATAGCTCAGGGAAAAGACACCGTCTCAATATAGTGGAACCTGAGTGATGACTCTGGGCAGCTAGCAAACAATTGGTTTAGCTTATTTTGTCTGCTCTCTGGCCTTGGCGCTGGATTGTCACAAATTAACTAGGCCTATTCTGACACTATGAGCTATGCTGCAAGAAAAGACAGCAGCACTTTCCTGAGTGGGATGGATACCATCCTGACCTCACAGGCCAGCCTTGCCCTCAAAACTACTCCAATCATTTATAAAGCCTACATTGTTTTCAGAGCACCACCTGGACAACTAGCAGTTCAGCAACCATAACTTGCTGTAAGCTACATGGCCACACCACAATGGGATGGGACCAGAGCATACTACAGTGTCAAACATCGCCTTTGATAACTTAAACATCTCTACAAAGTTACTCTTAGTAACCTCAGACTGATGAAGGCATATATCATTAGCTCCTACATGAATGGCTATCTTTTGAAAACCTGTGCTTGCCTGGGACCTTAAGATTACCTGCTATGTCTGGTGCCCTGGCTCCTGGTATATATCCAACTAACGTTGCTGGAGGCCTAGCTAATTTCATGTGCTGTAAGATAGTCTCCTATAACAAGAACTCATTCATGTTTCTCAGTGGGTGCTTCACTGAGGAGAGCAAACCTGTGAAACACATGAAGCAGAGAGGAGTGGTGTCCTGATGGGGAAGCCTCATGAGAGGAGAATGAATGACAAAACAGCCTGCATTCAACACACACTAAACAAGCTGAATGTATGCCATGATAATGGTTTATGTACCTTAATTGAAGATCTGTTGATATTGAAGCAGATCTGATGTGGATGGCATCTGATTGCTGTCTTTGCACGGGAAGGAAAAAACTTCTGGTTTTGACTTGGCTTCCAACTTCGCCAGATCTCAATCCGATTGGACAAACAAATCTGATCCAAATCTGGCCCCTCTTTGCAACTTACAGGACTTAAGACATTACCAGCAGATCATGTTTTGTCAACCTTGAATGATGATAGGGGAACTGTCTACTCTGAATTTAAGGAGCAGCATTCATTTTTTTATGGACTATGAACAACTTCAGCCACCTTGGACTCTTACACAAACTTGTGCCCACTGTGGATTGCACTTCAAGTTGTGCTCTGAGAGCTCCACATGGTTACACCCTCAGACCAAGCAAAGATATAGGTTCTATGCATCAACAGAGAGGGGGTACAATTTTATTAAAGTTCATTCCAGTAATCAGAAGAACACAAGTCTGTCTGTCTCTCTCCCCAATGAGCAACTGGGATGAACCATATACAAGACAGAACTTGCTTACTCTCACTTAGGCTGTCCACCATGCATGATCTGACTGAAATGAAGAGACCTAAATTTCTGTCAACGGAGATTGTAATGAGAGAAATTGTCGCCTTTCCTAATTACAGAAAATTAACCAGTGCTTCTTAGTAGCATTGTGCATGTTTGTATTTTTCCCCATGCACGTTTACTTTCACTTTTAATGACATGCAAAACAGCTTCATTGGATGGCCAGAATTTCATCAGGGATTGAAAGGTAAATTTAAATTCTAATAAAATTCAGAACTTAAAGGGAATATTCTATGAGACTGATCATTTTATGAGACTGATTGATTAATTATATTTATGCTGAAGCACTTATATTACTAGTATGTACCATGCATTACCAGTGTTTCCTGTATAAACAGTACCATTTCAGTACCCTATACAGTTTTTTTTAATATTTGCAAACTATATGTATTGCGGTGCCCCCTAGTGCTCGGGCTCAGACAAAGAGTTGGGAGATAGAAGTGCAGTGGAAAAAAACAAGTGCTCTTTTATATACACAAGTGATAGGGATTAAGGGAGTGAGGGTGTGAGGCATTAGTGATTCATCCTCTTGTGGCATGATAATGTCCCTTTAAGGTTGTGTAGGCTCCACTGCTCAGGGGAGGCATCAGGGAGGAGAGCTGTTTTGGCCCAAAGATGGGTGAGCATTGTTGGAACTAGAATCTGTAAAAAGATTCATTATTTCCGCTCATTCTTCTACTTGCTCAACTGATTAAGCAGCATCCTTTTATATCCTCCCTGTGTGTCATGGAGGGGGATTGAGCATCTTGATTAGAGAACTCCAGCCATGCTGTGTTAGATGCCCTTACCCCTTGGCTATGTGCGTGTTGTTTACAAAACAGTGGCAACATGGTGAGGAGTGCTTGTGATCTTGTGCCCAAGGGCCACCAGCCTGTTGTTGTCATCACAGTAACCCCCCAGCTCCAAGCCTGCTGTTGTTGGGGCCTGAGCCCAGAGCGCACCTCTCCTGGAGAGGCCATCAGCATTTCCATGCTGGACCCCCACTCAATATTGGACCTGGAAAGAGAAGTCCAGTAGGGAGAGAAACCATCAATTTATTCAGCTGTTTGAGTCCTTTGCCATCCATTGCAAGGATGCATTATCTGTAATGAGAGTGAAATAATGGCTAGATAAATAATATTGTAGCTCCTCAAAGGCCCATTTGATGGCCAGGGCTTCTTGTTCCACAGCAGCATATCGTTGCTCTGTGGGGGTCAGTTTCCTTCTCACATATATGATCAGGTGCTCTTCTCTGTTAAACTCCTGGGAGAGAATGGTACCCAAGCTGGTCTCTGAGGCATCAGTGTGCACCAGGAAAGGTTACGACAAGTCCAGATTTTGGAGGACTGACTTACTGGTAGAGGCTGCTTTCAGCTTGGAGAAGGTCTTCACTTCTGCTGTCTGTCAGACTTTGCCTGGCTCACCTTTCCTGGTTAAATCTGAGAAGGGGAGGGCAATAGAGAAGATAGGCACAAATATTCTGTAATACTCTGCTAAGTCCAAGAAAACATGTACCTGGTGCTTTGTTGCAGGTCAGGGGTAGTTTTTTACAGCCTTGATCTTTTTGTCCTGGGGTTTCAGGAGGCCCTGCTCTCTGTGACAGCCTAGGTACTGTGCTTTGTTGAGTCCCAGGTGGCACTTCCAGAGGTTAGCTGTCAGCCCAGCTTGCCTGAGTTTGAGCAGCACCTGTTTGACCTGGTGTACATGCTCCTGCCATGTGTAGGAGTGGATGATGACAACTGAGGTATGTGGCTGATGGGGCCACAGGAGGAATGTTCATTAATCACTGGAAAGTTGCTGGCACCCCATGTAGCCCAAACAGGAGAACTCTGTACAGTCAGTGGCTTGTGGTGGTACTGAACATTGTCTATGGTCTGGAGCTGGGAGTGAGGACCACTTGCTAATATCTTTTGGTGAAGTCTAGTATAGAGCTGAAGCAGGTTCTCTCCAGGCACTCGGTGAAGTCATCCACTCAGGGCATGGGGTGGCTGTTGAACTGCATAGTCGCTGAGACCCAGCAGGCTTAGGTACTGGGATTACAGGGCTGGACCATGGGCTGTTGGACTCTTCAATGACCCCAGATTGAAGCATATGGGCTATTTCAGCCTCTATATGCAGGCCTCTGGGACCTGGTAGAGTCTTTCTTGAGTTATCACTCCCAGTGTTGTCTTAATCTCATGTTGGAGTACATGCATCCACCCTGGCTCAACTGAGAACACGTCCCCAGACTGGTCCTCCAGTTCTCTGAGCTCCTGCTTCTGGGCCCACATGAACTCTTCCCTCGGGTGGATTCACTCACCAATAGGTTGTGAGGGATAGAGAGGGCTGAGAGCACTGGCACAGGTTCAATCCACTTTTTCAGAATATTAATGTGGTAGAGCTTGTCGGTGGCTCTTTTACATGACTGATGCAGGCAGTAGTTTACTGGGCCTACTCTCTCTGTGATGGTGTAGGGGCCTTGCTAACAGGCCAGGAAATTGCAGACACTGCTGGAGATGAGGTAAAGCACTCTGGAACTCTGAGGGCTGTGGTGTGCAGTTATAAGCCCTTTGTTATTCCTTCTGTGCTGCATGCCTGTGCTCCTTTACAATGGGCATCCCCCGCTCAATTCGGTCTTGTAGATCTTACACATTTGATGACTGAGTGGAATGGCACAGGCTGGTTCTCCCATGATTCTTTGGCCATGTCTAGCAGGCCCTTGGGTCTTTGTTCAAACAGGAGCTTGACCTGTATGAAGCCCGTCAAAGCCTGTGGGGTCTCCCAAATGGCAAAGTGCATGTAGGGTAAGAGTAGGTCCTAGTTGTGGCCTTCCTTGTCTGACACTTGTAGCAGCATTTGAGTCTGATTGAATCTTTCAGCTAGCCCATCTACTTGCAGGTGGTAAACTGAAGATTTTAAATGTTTCACCTGCAGCAGCTGGCACAGGTCTAGCATGAGCTTAGACATAAATGGAGTGCCCTGGTTAGTGAGGAGGTCCTTAGGGATGCTGACCTGGGTGAACAGGGCCAAGAGCTCACAGGCAATGTTCTTGGAGGTTGGAGGTGTCTTGCCACAGGATAGCCTCAATACATCTGGTGGCATAATCCATGATTACCAGGATGTATTTGTGGCCACAGGCAAACTTTCTGAGTTGCCCTACCAGGTCCATACCCACATACTCAAAGGGGACCCTGATGATGGGCAGGTGGATGAGAGGTGCCAGGGCTGACTTATAGGGAGTAGTCTTCTGGCACTGGGGACACCTCTGACAGAAATTCTGCACCTCGGCCATCATGCCTGACCAGTGGAACCAGCATGTTTCAGAATCCCAGATGGTCACCTCATGGGTGGGTGTGGGCCAGATGCATGACAGTGTGACCATGTCAATCTTTGAGGAGGGCACAATGAGGAGATTGCAGGGCTGTGGCAGTCACACTGCTCAAATAAGAGCCCATTACTGATCATGAAGCAAGCTGCTGGAAGCACCTGGTTGGGGTTAATATTCTCCCCGTCAATCTGCAGCACCTGGTCCCAGCAGTGCTTTAGCTGGTGGTCCTTCTTCAGTTCTCTGCCAAAGCTCCCTTCTTTGGCAACCTGGTCATACAAAACATTAAAAGGATTAAAGGAAATGTGTATCTCACTTTCCAACCAGGCCTCAGCATCTGCTTCCTCAGCAAGAAGGGCAGTGCACACAGGGGTTGAAGCTCAGCACTGGTGTCTGCATCTCCGTGGGGCTTGCGGTCTCCTCTCAACCTTTGGTCAGTAGAGCCTTGGTCAGGCTTTCCCTATGAGTAAGGACACAGGTAGATTCAGGATAGGCCCAATGGTTAGTGGCCACTCACCTTTTCTACTGCCTGCCTGAACCTCAGCAGTGGGGATGTCCCTCACATTTCTATGAACATGGGTGACCGTTAGAGACCCTTTTGGCTCAACTAGGTGAAGCAGCACTGATGGGCAGGCTAGGGTGATGGTGCTTCCTGAGTCCAACAGGACCTGAACTGGTCTTCCATTCAGTCAGAGGGTGATAGTGGAGGCACTGGCTCGGAAGACATGGTGCATCCAGCTATCCATAGCTTGTAACTCTTTGGGAGAGCCCCATCAGTCTCAGTAGGCATGGGCTTGCCAGAAGGTGCTGGCTTGGGTGATGGTAGCCATTTCTGTATCCTTCTCGGTGCTCTGTAAGCCACAGCTGGGGAACAAGGGAGGTCTTGGGGCCTGTCATGTTCCTGTAGTGGATCCTATCTCTTCCCAATCTCCAACATAGAGAGAGCATATTCTAGGGCTGAGACTATGTTCCATGGCATCTTAGCTGCTTTCATCCCCACAACTTTTTCTTTCTTTGGGGAGAGCTCATGAAAAACTTGAGGGTGACATGTTCCACTATTTTAGCCAGTCACAGCTGACCTGGCTGGAGCCATCTTCATGTGACATACAAGAGGGCATCCATCTCTCCCTGAGGCTCCTTGCTGCGCTTATAGTCCCAGCAGTGGAAATCAGCGGTGGCTCAGGTGGAGGAGAGCCTACAGTGGGCCCAGATCTTGTCTTTGAGTGTGGAGTAGTCATCTGCTTCTTCCTCAGAGAGCAAATATGACTGTTGTGCCTCTCTGGAGAGTAGAGGGGCCAGTGCGCAAGTCTAGTGCTGTGAGAGCCAGCCCTCTCTGGTGGCAACCCTCTCTAAGGTGTCCACGAATGCCTCAAAATTGTCCTTGGCTGTGAGCTTTGTGAGCATGTGTTGGACATCTCAGGCTGCATCTGGAAGGGGGAGGGCAGCCACTGATGTGGCCTGCTTGAGGGACAGGAGCTCTTAGGTGGCCACAAATGGAGGCCCTCTGCCATTTCCCAGGAGAGCTGTGACTGCTGTAGGCTGACTTTCAAGAGATGCTGCATGACTAGATCTAGGAGGGGAGGGTTGGGGTGTGGATCTATGTCCTCTGCCTGCATTCTCCACCAGTGTGGTGGCCCCTAGTGCTTGGATGCAGACTCAGGAGATAGAAGTGTGGTGGAAAAAACAAGTGCTCTTTTATTTACACAAATGGCAAGGAGTGGGGAACAGGGGAGGAGGGTATGAGGCATTGGTGAGTCATCATCTTGTGGCATGATAATGTCCCTTTAAGGCTATGTGGGCTCCACTGCACAGGGGAGGTATCGGGGAAGAGAGACGCTTTGATCCGAAGATCCGGGAGCATTGTCAGAACTGGAATCTGCTGGCAGATACAGAGAGCAACACAGACTCATCATTTCCTCTCATAATCCTCCTACTCGCCCAACTGGTGAAGGGGCATCCTTTTGTAAGCTCCCCATGCCTCACAGAGGGTCTTCGTCATGTATACTAAAGACAGTGTCACACAGCACAGTGAAATTCTTATTCCAGGAGTCCTCCAGCAATGTTACCTAGACATGAATTAAAAAAACAAGGACATAAAGTCATAAAAAGATGTAGCAAAGTGTAAAGTGTCAGTGCAAATAAATAGGTAGTTCAGTTCAAACTCTGCAGGACTGATGGGGAGGGGCAGTGGCTGAGTTTTGTTCACAAGCCTGATGGCATGGGGGGGACCAAACTGTCTTTCAGTCTAGTTGTTCTGGCTGCAATGTTCCTGTCACGTCTCCCTGATGGCAATGGCATGGATAGTTTGTGTTGTGGGTCGGTAGTGTCCTTGATAATATTAAAAGCCCTCCTGAGAACTCTGGTTTTATAAATGTCCTTCAATGCAGGGAGTGCTGTTCCAGTAATGCTTTGTACTGATTTTACCACTTCCTGTAGAGCCTTGTGGTCCTGTGCTGTACTGCTCCCATATCACACTGTGATGGAGTGGATGAGGATACTCTCAATTGTATATCTGTAGAAGTTGCTGAGAATAGTACTTGACAAGCCAAACTTCCTCAGCCTTCTCAGGAAGTACAGACACTGTCAGGCTTTCCTCGCCAGGTCTGTGATGTGGGTCCAAGTGAGCTCCTCAGCGATTGTTAATGCCTAGGAATTTAAATGTGGCAACTCTCTCCACCTCAGTCTCTCCAATATGCCATGGTGGATGCTATCCTCTCTTCCTCCATGTGTCAGTGATCATCTCCTTTGTTTTGCTGATGTTAAGAGAGATTATTGTCCTGACACCACTTCACAAGACTTGCCATCTCCCTCCTGTATGCTGACTCATCTTCCCCAGAAATCAGTCCAATGACTGTGGTGTCTTCCACAAATTTAATAATGCTGGTATTAAGCTGGGTAGTGACACGGTCATGAGTGAGGAGTGTGTACAGCATGGGACTCAACACAGCCTTGTTGGATTCCTGTATTTATGGTTATTGTTTTGGAAAGGTTGTTCCCCAGCCTGACTGACTGGAGTCTGCCTGTTAAAAATAGCATGGATGGTTCCACCTCTGGAGAGATAGTTAGTAGCTGCATTGGCCCAGAGGTACAAGGGGGTAAGGGAAAGTAGGAAGGGACACAATTTGGGGAGCAGGCTTTGGGGGAAATTAACCCCCGTTACCCTAGGCCAGGGGAGGGGCAAGAAGAGAGAAAAGGGGCGGGAGCATCTGCTCCCAGAAATACCACCAGATGGTCCTCCTCTGGCAATGCCATGTGGTGGCACTGAACCCAGGCTGACGTTCCTCAAACTCCAAAGGCCAAATTGCTCCACTGCCACTCGGTCAATTATGTCCTCAGTGTTGCACTTCAGTCAGTAGCAACTTTTAGCAGGTATCTTGGAGCTGTTAAGTGAAGGCAAACTAGTAGCCAAACTTACTGTTTGCCAGCGCATGGACGCATTAACGATGTTGTTCCAGTGTGTGACCAGCCCACTGCAGAATAGCCAGATCCAGGTCTGGATACTCCAGCAGGTTGGTGGCTGGGAGCTGTTGAGCTCTGAGCTGGGCTTCCCCCAAAAGGAGCAGCAATAGGCTTTGGCAGGTTTTGCCACTCTTACAGCTCAGGGAATGAGGAACTAGGAGACAGGCTTAACAACTTAAGGTGTGCTTTATTTTCACTTTGGAAATCATTTTTCAGTGATTTTTATTTTCTGGGTATCTCAGCTCTGTCTGATTACTGGTTTCTCTCTGAAAGAACACAAAACACACACACACACACACGTCAGTAATCAAACAGGTAAAGCTGATCACGTGTTACCTGCCGGTTCTACCCGACTTTTCACTGACCACAGCTAATGTTCAATCATGTCCTTGCTTCCATAATCCTATTATGAAATTTGTACTCCTACTTAAGTCTGTATCCTTTTTAAAATTTGACTGTTTACTCTGGTGATTTATAGTCCCACTATCTGTTGTCACCCAGAAGAGTCTAGTTCCATCACTGATCATTTAGGTCTACATGCATATTTCTTTAAAGCCTGCTTTTTGGTAATATACAATGTTAAAAATGCCATGCAAAAACAATTTAATTGAATAAATACAATAATAGATTCATGAATATTCTTTGCTAATAGTAACTTCATAATGAAAAAGTTGTCCTAGTTGGGTCAAGAATGCAGCTTCATATGCAATTTTATTTGTAGTGCTTTTAGCAGTGGAAATTGTCACAAAGCAGCACATACCTTAACCTGTACCATAAATATGCACTGTCTACCCTATATGTATCTAAGGTAAACGTTTTGTCTGCAGATAGATAAACTGGAGGAAGTAATCCAGGCATTGGAGAAGAAAAGAGAAAAATCCAAAGGAGGAAAGGAAGAACGAGAGTGTGAACAGGAAAGTGAGAGAGAGCAAGAAAAAGTGAAGGAAATGACTAGGCTGGAGCCTCTGTGCAAGTCTGAGTGCGAGAGACTAAACGAAGAACTGAAAAAAACACAGAATACCATACGGGAAATGCAGGTATGTGTACACACACTTTCAAATAATTATGCTGCCCAAATAAAGGGAGAGAGAATGAATGCCAGATGCATTCACACATGTAGTACCATACCACTTTTTTAATCCCTGAGCCCCCAGCCATCTTGCAATGAAAAAGCTATCTTCCAGGTTGAGTTTGCTATGGAGAAGGAACAACTGCAAATGGAAATCTCCACTCTCAAACAAGAGAGGAAGGAATTACAGCAGTCAAACCACAGTGTGGAAGCAAGAATAAGGTATGTGCGTGGTCATTAGGAGTCAACCTTAAATTAGTCAAAAAAGAGCTAACTTGATAATCTGCTTCTTCAGTGCCCTTCATTCTGGATGTTTCTCCCCAATTCATTACCCAAACATCCATTTCAGAAAGTTGTTAGTGTCTAACTCAACCAACAAGCTACATGTTTTTGTGATGCAAAGACTGAAAAAGATAAATCATGTCACATCTTTTCCCACCTTTACTGTGATATAGCAACTAACAGAATTCCGGGGTGGGGGGTGGATAGAACGTCTTGGTGTAAAGCCTCACTCACAACTCGCTGTATGTGCTGCTACAGGTGGTCTACAGTAAATAATTTGGCAAAACCGTGCTTGAGACTTGCGCAACACTTGCGCGTGTTCAGTGCCGTAGAAGGTCATACACTGCCCGTGGAGACTTTTGGTCCTGCACATGAAAATTCTATGGGTCTTGCGACAAATCAAGAATGCATACACTACGTATGGGACCCGTACTCCTTTTGTACACCTGAACCAAGTCAGCAGCGCGGCTGGTAGGGGCTTTTTGCGATGACAGTAAGACTTGTGTAATGCACAGTCATTGTTTGAGTGACATACCTCAGAAATACTACACAAGTATCCACACTTGCTATTTGTGTGGCATGCAAGACAGAAGTGCATCTCACTTTCTACCCCTATGTGTGGTGTGCACGCAGCACACACGACATGCACACAGTGCATGCGACCGATCTGCATGCAGTGCGTGAAACTTGCACACAGTGTACATAACACGAGGAGCAAGACTCTGAATATATATATTGAGGAGGAACCAAGGAACCGATCGTGTAGCATGTAGCATTGTAGAAAGGAAGAAGACCACCTCATTTGCTGTTTTTATTCGAGTATATGTTTAATTTACCATGCAAACATCAAATAATAAAACATGAGTATAAAGGAGTAACACATTTTATTACATTGTAAAAAATCCCAACTAAATACTCCAACAGTTTGAGCACTGAAACACACTCTGATTCCGAGCTGCTGTCCTGCTCCTACTCCTGCTGAGTGCTGGGACAGGGTGTTGGGATGTCCTTGTCCTCATCACTGAGCATGACACAATGGCCTGACAGCGATGATGGGATTGCAATGTCCTTACTTCTGGGCATCGTTAGCTGAAACATACATGAAAATCAGCATATATAATTGTGGCAATGGGGGCGTGGCCAACCAGCAGTTTGTGAATGGAGGGCAGGGCCAGGGAAGGTAAGTGGCCAAGTCATTTCACCTGGTGTCAATTAATGTGTGTGTGTGTGTGTGTGTGTGTGTGTGTGTGTGTGTGTGTGTGTGTGTGTGTGTGTGTGTGTGT
>JAPEKO010000022.1:26260619-26270620 GCA_027576075.1 Cathorops hypophthalmus
GCCGGCCCCGGGGCTCGAACCCAGGACCTTCTTGCTGTGAGGCGACAGCGCTAACCACTACACCACCGTGCCGCCCGCATTTAGAACCTCACTTAGAATAAACAAAGAACAAATACAGCACAAAAATATATAAGGAAAAATAAACACAAACACACACAACAAGGGGGGGGGTGCAGTGATTCCATTCTATGATCATATGCAAGATCTGAAATTGTTTTCTATATGATTTATAAATGGTTGCCACACTTTCCAAAATTTCCTTTCTGTGCCTCCTAAGGCAATCCTCATTCTTTCTAATTTAAGATGGGCCATAACATCTGCCACCCAGCATCCATACTGTATGATGGAGGGGTATCAGACTTCGAGTTCAGTAAGGTGAGTCGTCTAGCTAGCATAGATGTAAATGCAATGACAACTGATTGTGAAGTTGTAAATTCAGATCCCAAAAATACCAATCAAAGGGTCAGGGTCTGTTTTGCTAATCTTAGACCAAAATGTACCTAATTTAGAGCAGGACCAAAACATAAAATAATGTTCCTGGTGCCAGATGGCACCTAAGGCATGTTGGGTCAGTATTAGGGTATATCTTGGCAAGTCTTGCCCTTGATAAGTGGAGCCTATGGACAGTCTTAAACTGCATTACACCATGTCTGATGCATATAGAGGAGGAGTGTAACCTATCCATTGCATATTGCCAATTCACATCCAAAATCTCTCTCCCTAATTCCTCTTGCCACTGCTCTTTAATATGGCTAATTGAAGGTGTGAAGACACTTTGATCCCCCCTGGATGGGTCGTAATGGAGGCACTCATCAATCCAGTCTTTATCTGGCTGGGCAGGGAATGAAGGGAAGTTTTTCCTAATATAATCTCTCACCTGCAAATGCGTAAAGAAATGTTTGTGGGATTGAATACTGTTGAACTGCCAGTTGGAAAGTTAGAAATGTGCCATTAACAAAAATCCTTGACATAGGTCAAGCCCTTCCCACTCCATAACAGGAAGGCTGGGTCCAACATAGATGGTGGGAAAAGTGGGTTTGCTGCTATTGGACTGGATGGTAAGTTAGCTTTGTTTGAAATGTAATCTAAACTGAGACCAGTTGTCACCTTGAAAGTGAGGTGACAACGGGAGAGACAGTGGACAGCTTTGAGAGACTGCACCCGGGGCAGAGAGGGTTAGCAACCTGAGCTGCAGCTCTTGAAAGGGAGCACCCAACATGTGCTATGAAGAACCCTAAGGAAAATACCCCCAGGGGCACTCGAGAGGGGGGGGAAGGATGAGTGCCCCGAACAGACGGATGTTCTGGTAATGACCCACGTGAACATTCAATCGACAACGAGTGCAGTCTGCAGATGTAGCAAGGTCTGCAAAAACTTGACAGGTCTGAAGATACATCAGACCAAGATGGGCTGCATAAGGAGGCTAGTGGTGCAACTCACAGTGCCAGTACTTGATACAGCATCTGGTGAGATGGAGGAGGAGCCAGGCCTGGACAAACCCCACAGTGCCCAGAACCTCCAAGCACCAAAAGCTATTCCCCAAAGCAGACCATCAGGGCATTGTTGGATTTTGTGGTCCACTGCCAATAGAGTCAGAGTGGTGCCAGTTTGATGTAGATCTTGATACAACCCTTGTAGTAACAGCCAAGGGAGATGTGGACCAGAGGCTCCAGACAATGAGCAGTTTCATAATGAGCATCACATTGGACAGATTTGGTATTAAGGAACAAAATGCCACCAAGACTACAACTGCAGCACCTATTCCAAACCGATGAGAAGCAAAGATGGCCCAACTCGGAAAAGAACTACGGACACTCAGGAGCCAGTATAAGAAGGCAAGTGAGCAAGGGAAGGCAGCCCTGGCAGAAATTAAAGCTGTGGTGTGGAGAAGATTGACCATGCTTCGCCGTGCCGAGTGGCACAGGAAGAAAGGCAAGGAGAGGGCCTGCAAGCGTAGCACCTTCATTGCCAATCCATTCGGGTTTACAAAGAAGTTGCTGGGAGAGAAACGCAGTGGCCAACTCACATGTTTCGAGGAGGACATCAACCGCTACCTCAGTAACAGCTACAGCAATAGCATGAGAGAGCAAGACCTTGGCCCCAGTGCAGATCTCGTATGTCCACCTGAACCCAGCACCCTGTTTAACATCAACAAACCCACCCTCAAGGAGGTCAGAGAGGTCATTAAATCTGCCAGAACAGCGTCAGCACCAGGCCCCAGTGGAGTACCATATAAGGTCTTCAAGAACTGCCCTAGGCTTTTGGAAAGTCTTGGGAAGATCTACAGAGTCATCTGGAGGAGAGGGAAGGTACCTCAGCAGTGGAGATGTGCAGAGGGCATGTGGATTCCCAGGGAGGAGAATGTTAGCAACATCAAGCAGTTCAAGACAATCTCTCTCCTTAGTGTCGAGTCCAAGACCTTCTTCAAAATCGTTGCCAATTGCCTCATGGTATTTCTCCTGAAGAACACCTACATCTACACCGAGGTGTCAAAGGGAGGAGTTCCAGGCATTCCAGGGTGTATTGAGCACATAGGTGTGGTGACTCAACTGATCCGTGAGGCGCGGGAGAGCAAGGGGTACCTGGCAATGCTGTGGCTTGATCTTGCCAATGCTTATGGATCGATACCACACAAGCTGGTGGAGCTGGCCCTGAGCAGATATCATGTCCCAGAGAAGGTACGGAACCTCATCCTTGACTATTATAACAACTTCAGTTTAAGGGTGTCCTCTAGGACCTCAACATCGGAGTGGCCTCATCTAGAGAAGGGTATTATCACTAGCTGCACAATCTGTGTCCCTGTTTGCATCGGCCATGAACATGCTCGTGAAGTCGGCAGAAGTGGAGTGCAGAGGTCCTTTGTCCAGATCTGGCACTCAACAACCCCCGATTAGAGCATTTATGGACGATCTTACAGTAACTACAACATTAGTGCCTGGATGCAGATGGCTTCTTCAAGGCCTCAAATGGCTCATGATATGGGCAAGAATGAGCTTCAAGCCAGTGAAGTCCAGGTCCTTAGTCTTGATGAAAGGGAGAGTGATTGATCAGTTCCGCTTCACCCTGGGAGACACGCAGATTCCATCAGTGTCAGAAAAGCCAGTGAAGAGCCTTGGCAAGCTTTTCACTAGCAACCTGAAGGACACCATAGCACGCCAGGGTACCAGGTATGACCTCAACACGTGGCTCTCGGCCGTGGACAAGTCTGGGCTCCCTAGAAAGTTTAAGGCCTGGATTGATCAGCATGGCATCCTGCCTTGCCTCTTCTGGCCACTGAAAGTCTATGAAGTCCCGATTACCATCATGGAGGGCTTTGAGAGGAAGATTAGTCAGTTCCTATGTAGGTGGCTGGGCCTGCCACAGAGCCTAAGCAGCATTGCACTCTTTGGGCACAACAACAAGCTGCAGCATCTGTTCAGCAGTCTGACAGAGGAGTTCAAGGTCACTTGAACCAGAGAAGTCCTGCTCTACAGAGATTCTGCTGATTCCAAGGTCTCCTCAACAGGTGTAGAGGTCAGAACGGGATGGAAGTGGTGCGCCCAGGATGCAGTGGAATTGGCGGAGGCAAGGTTGTGATACACACCCTGGTGGGCACGGTGGCTACTGGTCAGGCTGGGTTGGGTAGCAATTCAAAACCTAGCTACAGCAAAGCCAGTGGAAAGGAAAAGTGGAAGCTGATCCAGGAGGAAGTGCATGCCGAGGTGGAGGCTCTCTTTAGCAGAATGGTGGGCATGTCCAAGCAGGAGGCCTAGACCAAGTGGGAGCATATAGCTGGATGTAAGATCACCTGGACAGAACTCTGGAAGGTGGAGCCATACTACTTCAAGTTCTTAGTCCAGTCAGTGTATGACATCCTCTCAAGCCCTGCCAATCTGTTCACCTGGGGCCTGGCAAACTCACCTGCTTGTCAGCTCTGCCAGAAAAGGGGATCTTTAGAACACATCCTCAGCTGCTGCTCAAAGGTCTTGGGAGATGGTTATTATTGCTGGCGGCATGACCAGGTTCTGCGGGCGGTAGCAGATACCATATGCACTGGCATCAACAACAGCAAGCAGCAAAACCTCTCCAAGTGTACCATCACCTTTGTTTGAGCAGGTGAGAAGCCCCAGCCCCCAAAGAAAATCCAAGGGGGCCTGCTTGTAACAGCAAGGGACTGGCAATTACTGGTTGATCTTGGGAGGCAGTTGAGATTCCCAGACATTATTGCAGCCATAACATTCCAGACAGACATGGTCTGGATGTCGGGGGCAAGCAAACAGGTGGTGCTACTTGAGCTAACTATCTCCTGGGAAGATCGAATGGAGGAGGCTCAAGGACAAAGAAGGCCAAGTATGCTGACCTGGTGGAGGAGTGTCAGAGGAATGAGTGGATGCAGGGGTTTTGCAGGCCAGTCTTTACATTGGGTCAATTGTTGTCCTCATCTATAGACACATTACTAGAAGTGTCCAAAGCCTTCTTCCAAGCGTAATGTTCAACTGTCCATATGGGGTCATCCTCTAAAGGAGCAATGTTATGAGACTCCAGCCAGACATAGGGCATTAGGATGGATCAGGTGGGTCTGAGGAGCAGAACAGGTCAGCACTGGTGTCTCAGGATGGACATGTAACTCAATAGAGAGAGAGAGAGAGAGAGAGAGAGAATACAGGTTGTAAGGTATGCATGGTGTCACCTAATGCTTAAGAACAGTATACGTTTTCCACTGAGTGCAAGCAGGGACTCCAGCAAGACTAAATATGACAGTATAATTAAAAGGGAGATCCAGAAGGTCACACAGTCATGAGGGAGTCCCAGGACATAACGCAGCCAGCCACTCCACTGTCAACAAACCTGAGTGAACGTGTGTGTGTGTGGGGGGGGGAAGAGACACCATCCATACATCTCAGTTTACCAAAACACTATGCCTGAAGACCCTCCAGATCTACTCCTTTACCTAATAAACTATTAACAAAAGGCTTGACTGAAAATATATATTTTCAGCCTAGCCTTAAACACTAAGACTATGTCTGAGACCTGAACACTACATGGAAAGCTATTCCATAACTGTGGGGCTTTGTAAGAAAAGGCTCTGGCCCCTGATGTAGCCTTCACTATATGAGGTACCAACAGATAGCCTGCACCTTTTGATTCAAGTAGGCGTGGCAGGTCATAAAGGACCAAAAGTTCACTCAGGTACTATGGTGCAACATCATTCAGTGATTTAAAAGTAAATAGTAGTATTTTATAATCAATGCAAAATTTGATTGGGAGCCAATGCAACGTGGATAAGATAGGGGTGATGCGGTCATATCTTCTAGTTCTAGTAAGGGCGTTTGCTGCCACATTTTGAATTAACTAGAGTTTGTTTCTACACTTTTCCAGATAGTAAGGCAGATAGACCATCCATATAGTAAAGCATTACAATAATCCAACCTAGATGTAAAAAAAGCATGAACTAATTTTTCTGTATCATATAGTGACATATTTCTTATCTTAGCAATATTTCTGAGATGAAAAGAAAGCTATCCAAGTAATGTTATCGATATGAGTTTCAAATGAAAGACTGGAGTCAATGATCACACCGAGGTCTTTTACCGCTGCACATGAATAAACAGAGAGACCATCCAGAGTTACTATGTAATCAGAAAGCCTACTTCTAGCTGCAAGTGGTCCAAGTACAAGTACTTCTGTCTTGTCAGAGTCAAGCAGAAGGAAGTTAATAAGCATCCAGTGTCTAATGTCCTTTACACATTCCTTATTTTTATTAAGCTGGAGTCTCTCATCTGGCTTTTGAGAAACATACAGTACACCATGAGCAAAACAGTGAAAACAAATACCATGCTTCCAAATAATATCACAAAGGGGTCACATTTATAATGAAAAAAAATGCAGTGGGCCTGTGGCAACAGGGGCGTGGCCAAGCATTGGTTTGTGAATGGAGGGTGGGATCAGGGAAGGTGAGTGGCAATGTCAATACACCTGTTGTCAATTAATGTTGTATCTGTGTGTTTTGCAGTGAGGATAGAAAGTGGAATAGGAAGGAGAGAACAACAAGAGAGGATCTCTCTCCCGACGAGGACCAGAATGTGTGTGCATGTGTGTGTGAGTATGAGCAGCAAACAAGTTTACTGAAGCTGAAAAGCAACAACATACAAAAAAATTAATTTGTGCATGAACATCATCTCCCACCTCCCATGCTTCACTATTCCACCCACACCAGGGACTTGCTACAGTGATGCTGAAAGCCATCATACTGAAGGAACCACATGCCCTTGCTACTGCCCAATAGAACCAGCACCAAGTGCTGATTACCCTCCGAAAGGAAAAGGAACAACACTTTGAAGCCTTGCTGCTGGCCCAGCAGAAAGATCACCAGGCACTCCAGCACCTTCTCACATCAGTGGGGTCCTCGACCACCACTGCAGCAGACCCTCACCACGTCACCCTCACCAAGATGGGGCTGTACGACGATCTGGAAGCCTTTAAAGCACTCTTCAAGCAAGGGGCTGAAGTGTAGAGGTGGCCAGTTGAGCAGCGCACAGTGCACCTACTACCGCTACTTACTGGAGAGGTGCAGCTTACCGCATGGCAGCTCCCTGCTGTCAGCCAGCTCATCTATGCAGACCTGAAGCAAGCCATCCTGTAGCATGTCGGCCCCTCCCCAGAACATCACCAGCACTTCTGGACACTGATGTTGAAGGAAGTCAGCAGGCCATTTGCATTTGGCCAACAGCTCCGGGACACCTGCAGGCGCTGGTTGAGGACGGATTATCTCAATGGTGAGGGGATTATCAACCTGGTGACACTGGAACAGTTCATTGCATGACTTCCAGCAGGAATGGCAGAGTGGGTCCAGTGTCACCACCCGGCATCACTGGATCAAGCCATTGAGTTGGCAGAGGACCATTTGGCAGTGGTTCCAGGCAGCAGGCATACATACTGCCTCTTCTCTCTTTCTCTCTCCATTCCCCCCTCAGACCTCTTCCTGTCCCTGCCCTGTTCCCCCACTGCGGAGGCAGGGGCTAGCTCCCCCCAGCCAGCCTGCTGCACCCATGGTATCCTACCATGTTTGCTTTCTGTGTCTGTGTCTTCTCCCCCCCAGGTGAGTGACACTAATAACACCGGTGCAGTGGTGAAGCCTGGGCATGTATGCTGGTGCTGTGGGGAGCCTGGGCATCTTTAAGGTCAGTGTTCCATAATGGAGATGGGAGCTGTGGTCTGGATCCCCAATGCTCCAGAGAATGCCCTCGATCAGGCTGGAATGTATCATATACTGGTGAATGTTCAAGGGGCTATGCATCATGCATTGGTGGATTCCAGCTGTAATCAGATCTCAATCCACCAAAGCCTGGTGCAAGGTGAGGCATTGGGGAGAGCACAAGTGATGAAGGTTCTGTGTGCACATGGGGATGTTTATGATTATCCATTAATGTCTGTCCACATTCTATTTTGGGAAGAAAAGCATCACATAAAGGTGGCAATTAACCCGCATCTCACCCATTTGCTGATTCTGGGGACTGATTGGCCAGGGTTTAGAGGCCAATCCCTTGAGGACTTCCTGTTAGAGCAGTCATGAGATGAAACTCTGCATCATGCATTTGGCCAAGTGAGAGTAATCAGTGGTCAATCTCTCCAGCCAAATGTGACACCCTCCTTCCCATACTTCACTATTATTAAGTATAGGCTATATTGAGTGATGCAAGACACTTAAACCGGCGAACAGTTAATGCAATTGTTAATCCCAAAGAGCCATAGGGAACTCGTATTCCATGCGGCTCACTTTAATCCGATGGCCGGACATTTAGGACAAGATAAAACACTAGCCCGAATAATGGCCTGGTTCTATTGGTCAGGGATTTATGGGGATGTCTGTTGGTGGTGTGAGGCGTGCCATGAATGCCAACTAGTAAATCCTGCAGCCACCCCAAAAATGCTTTTGCGCCCTCTCCCTCTAATCGAGACCTCCTCTGAAAGAATTGGCATGGATCTCGTGAGGCCATTAGCTTGGTCAGCAAGGGGATGTCCCTTTATTTTAGTTCTTATTTTACTTCGAGCTCCAAATTAGTCACCAAGTGGCAACAGCCCTTTGACGTCACACAGTGAATTGGGGATGTCGACTATGAGGTGAGGTGAATGGATAGGGGAGGGGCACTGCAAATATGCCACCTCAACTTGCTGAAACATTGGAATGAGGGGGTCCCTATGGCATTGGCATCAGTAGTTAGGGAGAAGGTGGAGCTGGGGCTGGAGTTAAAAAAAAGTAATGACTCAAATCACTCTGGTCCCCTGTGGAGACCACCTCTCACTGGCCCCAACTCACAGAGATTACCAGGTTGCAAAATTAATTTTCCAACATGTTCTTGCCCCTTCTTGGCCACACCCACCTCATAGAACACCACATTGACATGTCCCCAGGGGTGGTGGTGCGTAGTCACCCCTACCACTTACCCGAACACAAGAAAAAGGTGGCTCAGAACAAACTCAAGGTCATGCTTGAAATGGGCATAATCGAGGAGTCCCACAGTGACTGGAGCAGCCCGCTTATCCTGGTTCCCAAGAATGATGGGTCGGTCCGGTTCTGTGTGGATGACAGAAAAGTCAACGTGTTATCTAAATTTGATGCGTACCCAATGCCTCACTTTGATGAGTTGCTCAATTGATTAGGTGCTGCTCACTTTTATTCAACACTGGATTTGACAAAGGGATATTGGCAGATCCCCTTGATGCCTCTATGCCAAGAGAAAGTGACCTTTTCCACACTTCAGATTACACCAAATTGTTGTGCTTCTTTTTGGGTTATTTGGGGCTCCCGCTATGACCCACCAGCTCATGGACAAGATCCTCTGACTCCACGCTGCCTATGCAGTGGCCTACCTTGGTGATATCATCATATATCAAGTACTTGGTGTGTGCATGCACCATACCAAGTGTGCATGCTCCAACTTGCATGCAGCCTGCAACGAATGCTCCTGATCCCTTTCTCAATTTTTTTCTATTTTTCCTATTTGTATTATTTTCGCTTTTTTTGCTATATTTTTTCAAAACCATAACACTGTAATCAAGCCACCATGAGTTTTGGTGTTTTTGCTTGCTGTCACAAAACTTTTTTTTCAGAGCAGCGATGCAACAACTCCATGCCGCCCGTATTGTTTACACCAGGGATCAGCTAATCGAACTGAAGCTGGCCACTCTAGTGACAAGACCTGAGGAGATCCCTGTGGTAATTTGGTGAAAAACACACAGAGGATGCAGAGGAAATAAGCTACAGAGGAAGAGGGTGGCTTTGAGACAATGGAAGCTTATTGAAAAATCTTATAAGCTGTGTCTCCCCTGTGTCATCATGGGGAATGTGAGGTCCCTCGGGAATAAGATGTATGAGCTGATGGCACTGGCTCAGAGTCAGACAGAGTATCAAGAGTGTAGTTTAATGTGCTTCATGGAGACATGGCTGCACTGGGATGTTCCCGACAACAATGCTACAGTCAAGGGCTTCCACACAGTGCATGCGGACAGAGACTGCACCAGGAGTGGTAAGCACAAAGGGGGAGGGCTTGCCATTCTTGTGAACAACCGGTGGTGTAACGCAGCTCACATCACCATGAAAGAGTGCACCTGCAGCCCAGATGTTGAAATGTGTGCTGTCGGACTTCATCCATATTATCTGCCTAGAGAGTTTTCTAATGTCATCATGGTGGCGGTTTATGTTCCCTCCTCTGCAAACCTGAACATTGCTTGTGACACTATTTAATCTGCAATAGCTTGGCTATAGACTCAACACCCGAGTGCATTTATTGATATCTTAGGTGACTTTAATCATGTTAACTTGGACAAAATGCTTCCTACTTTCACCCAATTTGTGAACTGTCCTACCAGAGAGGGAAGAACAATAGACCTGTTGCATGCTAATATTAAAGAGGCTTACAGCTCTTCCCCCCTCCCCCCCCACTTGGCAGGTCAGACCACAACCTGATTTACCTCTCCCCCTGCTATGTGCCTCTGGTGAAGAGACTGCCCACCACATCAAA
>JAPEKO010000022.1:26365893-26377454 GCA_027576075.1 Cathorops hypophthalmus
ATACACACACCCACACAACTCAACCTGGAGACAAGCCTGAGTTTGTTCTATATCTGTCTAAAAATACAAGTGACGTATATGCCAGAACAGAATAGTAAAAGGATATCCGCACAGCAGGAAATTACAATACAACTGAACAGCATGCAGAAGCCTAAACCTTCTGACTCAAGAAACACTGCAAAGATGAGCGACAACAATGACTAGTATAACAGTCTCAGCTGCAGATGAGGTCCAGTGTCTCAAGCCCTGCAGAATCTCAACATGGACATCTGTCAATGCCATTGTGACAAGGGCTAGAGACAAGGTCAAAGCAGCAAAAATAAAAAAGGAAGCAGCCATAATGAAAGAAAAGGCTTTGATAGAGGCAAAGTCTTCACATGTTGAAGCAAGAGAAGGAAACAACAGCATCAAAAGAGGCAGCAGCAGCAAAACAAATGGAAAGAGACCCTCTTGGAGAGTTACAGGACTTAACTCTTGAAGATCCAATAAAACACCAGAGACTATATACTCAGCCATTTGAACAACATGCTCAAGAGGAGCTTCAAGATGCTATGCCACTGCAGCCAATCCTACATGATAAAAACATACCCCCCCAAACAATGTACAAAACTGTGTACAAGACACTTAAGAAAGATAACTACATACCCACTGCAGGTTAATGCCATGCACCTCCCCTTAAGGTATTTTTCCTAAAGCAGGAATACACACCTGTGGCTCCTTACACCCCAAAGGAATACCCAGCTGCTACTCTTCAAGCCCCTGATCAGGTCCAGTATAAGACATACTTGCCTTCTACTCCTTAGACCCCTGACCTAGTTCAGTATCTTGTGAGAAGAGAGATGGTGAGCTCAGGGCTCCCTGACTTTGATGATTGTCCAGAAAACTACTGGGCATGGAAATAATCTTTCCTAGCAGCCACAAAGGAGCTAAATCTGAGAGTTCAACCTTCTCACCAAATGGCTTGGCTCTGAGTCATCAGTTCAAGCAAAGCAGAGAAGGTAAGTTAAGATAAATGCATGTTAATAATCCTAGAACAGGTATGTTTATGATATGGCAGTGTTTGGAGGCAATGTATGGAAGCCTAGAGGTGATCGAAAGTGCCCTAACTGAGAAGACTAGAGACTTTCCCAATCATCCATCCATCCATCTCTCTCTCACACACACACACACACACACACACACACACACACACCTTGCTGAGAGCTAGATGCTGCTAAAGCTGAGGGATTCTTGCCTGAACTTGCATATCTAGACACATTGAGGGGTGTTAATCCCATAGTCGAAAAGCTTCCTTTCTGCCCTACGGGAATGCTGGATCATGCAGGGATACAAATATAAAGACAATATATGATGTCATGTCCCCTTCCCACCATTCAGCTTTGTATGTTTCCAGGCCAAGATGACTCCAGTTTTGCATTTAGCCTCTCCTCTACCCCAAGCCCCACACAAGTTGAAAAGGCACCAAAGCACCTCCCCAAAAACTGAGACAGCTAGAAAAACTGCAGTCACTGCCACAACTCCCGCCCCAAAGGTTTATGCAGCTGCCAAGGAGGATAAACCGGACAAGCAACGTCCTATACATCATAAACCTCACCCACTGTCAAAATGCCATGGGTTTCGAGGAAAGCACCTTGATGAAAGGAATACATACTTGAGTTCTCCTTTAATCTGTTTCTGATGTTGTGCCAGCACCAAGCATATGGCTAAAGATTACAAAGCAATGCTTAAATGCAAGGCGTGTGAAAGCGACAAACATACCTCAGCGATGCATCCTGGTCCGGCTCCTTAGTCACTTGGTGAGCAGGCTGAGAACACACCTGAGGACGAGAAAAGCAGGGAGTGTGAAGAATCAACACCCCTATAGTTACTGCCAAGTGTACAGAAATGTGGTGGTACTCCTAAGCCCAGATCCTGCTCAAAAATCTGCTTGGTCAAGGTTTACCATGCCAACCATCCAAGCAAGTTTCACAGGGTGTACGCAGCACTCGATTACAAAAGCAACTTGTCTTTAGTAAAATCACAATTCTTCAATCTGTTAGACATTAACAGCAGTGCAACCCCCTATATTCTTAAAACATGCTTTGGCACAGTAGAGACTACAGGGAGGAAAGCAAGTAACATTATGGTGGAGTCACTCAATGGGAAAACCAAGGTGAAACTTCCCACTTTGTTAGAATGTAACAACGTACCTGAAGACAGATCCCAACTTCTGAACTCACCCAATATTTTCATTGGCCACAGGTCTGAGGTGAGAAGACCCCCCGACATCACTGCTCCTATTCTCCTCCTGTTAGGCAGACATATTGAGCTTGTATAAAAAGGTAGGTGAACAGCATAACAGGCCTCAATTCACCATACACCCAGTGCCTTGACTGGGCCATAATTGGAGAGTTATACTTGGGTGGTGCTCACAAGACAGAGGAAGTCAATGCCTACAAGACAAGTCCTTCAAAATGGATGCTTCTCTTTCTTTAAGCCATGTTCCAACAATATCTACATCAAGGAGAGCGTCAAGGGTCCGGTCCAGTGCAGTCTTTAAATGCCATCTCATGGCCAGGAGATCTTTCATGAGACATGTCTAGATGGTCTGGGGGAAGGTGTGTTTCAGAAGACACCTGAAGAATACAAACCAGCCATGTCAGTGGAGGACAGCAACTTTCTCAGAATAATGGAAAATGAAGTGTATGTGGATGATGAAAATCACTGGGTGGCACTGCTGCCTTTTTGTTCACCTCACAAGCCCCTTCTTAATAACAGAACAGGCCTCACAGAGACTCTCCTCTCTCCAGCACTCATTCAGAAGGAAACCTGAAATGAAAGCGTACTACTTTGACTTCATGCAGAAAGTCATTTACAACCACCAGGCAGAGTTGGCTCTTCAACTGCAGCTCAGGCAAGAGTGCTGGTATTTACCTACCTTCAGTGTATACCACCCCCAGAAACCAGGGAAAATAAGAGTGGTATTTGATTCCAGTGCAGATTATAAAGGAACATCATTGAATAACATGCTTCTCAGTGGACCCAACCTCAACACCACCCTAATTGGAGGCCGCCTAAGATTCAGGAGAGAGCAAATAGCCATCACAGCCAATGTAGAACAAATGTTCTATGGTTTCAAGGTCAAAGAGGGCCATAGCAATTTCCTGTGGCATCTGTGGCACCAAGATAATGATCTGGATAAGGAGATCATTGACTACAGGATGACTGTGCACATGTTTGGGAACAACCCATCACCAGTTGTTTCAATATATGGGATGAGGAAACCTGCAGAACATGGAGAAACTGAACACAGCAGAGATGCAAAGGAGTTTGTCTTCAGAAATTTACATTGACGATGGACTCCTCAGTGGCAAAGGAGGTTGAAGCTATTGGTCTTCTGCAGTGTACCAAGGCCCTACTAGCCAAGTCCAACTTACAACTTCACAAAATAGCTTTGAATAGCACAAAAGGTCAGGGAGGCCTTTCCTCCAGAAAAGCGAGCAAGTAACTAAGACTCTAGATTTAGGAGCAGACCCCTTGTCCCTCCAACAGAGTTTGAGTTTAAGCTGAGAACTCCAGACTAATATTTGCACCTTCAGTGTGTCAAGAGATGTTAAACCATTCACTTGGCGAGGCATACTGTCCATTGTAAACAGCCTTTATGATCCCTGTGGATTTGCTTTGAATTGGACCACCTATGTAAGGGACAGTGGTACCAGGTACAGAGCTTGGCAGATTCCTTCTGGAAAAGGTGGAGGTTGGAATACTTAGCAACTCTTCAGTCACACAAGGTGGATCAAAGAGAAGCCTGACCTCCAGGAGGCTGATATTTTGATAAAGGACATTCAACCAAAATGTAATGAGTGGCCTCTTGGATTTATAGTTAAGGCCATTCCCAGCTCCAGCAGCAAGGTCTATAAGGTTATGGTGAAGACTCATGGTGAAGACTCTTAGCCAAGAGACAATTAAGGAGTATCTTAGGCTCATTAGTGATGCCATACTTATACCAAAATGTGAAAGAGTAAATAGTGGTATAACATACCAACCGGGGAGTGTTCTGACTCCTGTCAGTGTTGGAGTAACATTAGTGAACTTTGGTGATGTGTGGTATTGTACCTTTAAGGATACAACAGGCAAAGGCACATGCAGATTAAGTGCTCCACCACAGAGTTGTTTGTCTAATCCTTGGAGTAGATCTATCAGGGAGTATGGTTATATGTTTGCATCAGAATAGTGTTAAAGGCAGTTATTTTCACTTGGGGGGACCCACCAAGCTAACTATACTAATCAGGAGGCTAAGTTAACATGTTTAGCTAAGCTACATGTGCTGATTTACTATGTTGTTAAGCTTCATTTATGTTGATTGAATTATTACATGGCTTTATTGTCATTTACTGCATTTCATACTTCATTTGCTTACCTGCAAGTGAATCCTACTGTAAAATGTTTGCTTAACCATTAGGATACTTGCCTGATCTGCAAACCTGTTTAAAAAACAAAACAAAACCCTTACCACAGTTGGAAACCTGTAAAGAGAAAGAAAAATACAAGCAGGGTCACATTTTATTTGATAACATGTATTTTAAGTTTGTAAAACTGCAATACAAAAATTAACAAGATTTCAGTAGAACACACTCAACCTGGAGTTAAGCATACAGAGTCTATATTCACTGTCTAACAACAGAAGTGACATACCTGCCAGGACAGAATAGATGGTGCAAGAGCCCCTGAGCCACCACAATGGATGAACAAGCCCCAAGTGCAAAGAGACACAAATTACAAGAAAGTAGCTGCAGAACTTGACTTTCGATCTGGCAAATTCCAAATAATGCAAGTTTTGCACCAACCAGGTTCCATACAAGATACAGTATTGGTAACAGTTCACAAAAGGAAGTCCAAACAGGCAGAACATAAAAAAAAAAACACCACCACACACCCTGGAAGCAGACAGATGGTCATAAGCCTCACAGCTTACATTCTCAGGAGCACAGCAGACTGTAGAACTCAAAGAGCACCAGGCTAGGCACACAATATATACCTCCATGCTAACAGGCTTAAGCAATAGCAAAATAAACACAAAAGGGCAAAATAAGTCCATCCAGTGGTGGAAGAGAGGTATAGTAACATGAGAAAAGTCCCAAATCCTGACATTATTTCACATAAATGTGTGACATGGAATTTGAGCTTTCGCCTGTCAAAACTTGTGGCTTTAGTCTCAAAGAATATCCGAGCTTTTGGGTTCCTCCGAATATTAACCCCACAGTACCCAGGCATTTTACTTTTTTGGCCCTGCCCCTCAAAAAAGCTTGTTGCATATCTGCGACTGTGGGTACCTACAGGGTTAACCTTCCTTCACCTCCATTTTTTTTAAACTTCCAATGGCCCTAATATGTTGTTGTACATGCAGAGAATGGCATCATAATGCACCATGCAAATCTGCACTTGCAGCTAGAGCTTCAACCAAATAAGTAGTAAGTGCTTCCTTGTGAGGGGCGCTTAGTCTGTGAAAACACAATGTAAATGCATCAAAACATTTATTTACTTTTATACAGCAGAATGCATGTAGTCTTTTTGTATCATACCCTTGCTCTGGCTTGTCATGCCTTCAATTTGCCTGGGAATTGTGAAGATGATGCACGCATCCTCTCATTTCACAGCTGTCAGCAGGTACAGGCATTTACAGATGCATTTGCAGGGGAGAGTGGGTGCGTCACAAACTAGCAGCTAAATCCAAAATGTGAGACAGGAAGCAGTGTCACAGACAGGCAGGAATGTTGGTTGTTCAGCACAGGGGTGTCAGAAGCATTTTTAATATGGGGGTAACACACTGGTGGAGGGTTTGGGGGTCCTCGCCCAGAAAATTTTTAATTAATTAGATGCCATTTCCTGCATTCTGGTGTATTTAACAGGTTGTTAAACATCTAATTTTACCTACAAAAGTCACTTAATTCAATTATTATTTTAGTGACTCAACAATAAGTCCTCTTATAGTCCATATACTGTATTCATCAGCCTGTTTTTAAACCCACTGCTATACCCAAGATGATGAGATGAACGTGACAATTTATCACCAACAATGACGTTATGGGTGAATTTTACTTTTTATTTTGTTTCCTTTTTTATTTAGTTTTAGATGTAACATGCCACTGTGCCAAACAATAGTGACACTCAACTATATGTTTAAAAATAAGAATATTCATAATTTCACACAATGAACAGGCATGACATGGCATCATGCAAACTTCATAACACAAAATCACACTGTGTCAAGCAACAGTGACACATATAAAAAATAACTTCACACCATGAACAGGTGCAATTTTGTTAACCACCAACAGTAACTTTAGTGGGTGCATTTAACTTTTTTTCCAATTTAGTGATACTCATAACAAAAATGACATGGCATCATAAAGTCTTCATAACACAAAAGATAACTTCACACAATGAACAAGTGCAGTTTTGTCAACCTACATGCAATGGTGGTTCTACAGTAACATTTACAGATTAGTATACCAAATAGATTTATAGATATGACTCCTTCTTACATTGGTGCCACCACAGTTTCTACCACTTCATAACTTTTATCCCTCTTTCCTTTACAATCCACCTAGAATAACAGACATCTCTCTCTATTGCTTTCCTTTCTACTATTCTGTCCCCATACACTGATTTCCCATGTTACTTTCCAAAAAACTGGCAAAGACCAGACAAAACAAGCTCTTCAAATCACAACAGGGAATCAGTAAATATCACCAGAGCAGACTTGACCTCATTCTTGACATTACAATAAGGTAAGCCTACTTGGTTTGAATTAAATGATAGCTAACATTAAGCTAGTTGATACATCTCCTAACACTAACAATCCTAACAAGTTCTTCAAATCACAACAGGGAATCAGGAAATATCACCAGAGCAGACTTGACCTCATTCTTGACATTACAATAAGGTAGGCCTACTTGGTTTGAATTAAATGATAGCTAAAATTAAGCTAGTTGATACATCTCCTAACACTGACTAGCCAGCTAACTGCACTAACATTTCCATTGGGACAAAAAACAAAACAAAACCTGTCCTGTGGGGAAAGTTTGACTTATTTTCTGCTTTTTGTAAAGAATGTCCTTATGTCCATTGTGTCTGGGGAGGGAGCAAATACTGCAAACAATTCATCATCATCATCATCATCATCATCATCATCATCAACCAAGAATACCCCATTAGGCTAAGCTTATTTCATTGTTTAGTTGAACATTAACGTGGCTAAGGGTTATTTTGAGGGCATATAACAAAAGAATAAAGTTTTAGCAAAAGGTGCTAAAAAAAAAAAAAACATTTTGAGGTGGCAGTGGGGCTGACGTCACCTCCTCCACTTCCGAGCAGCTGCACCAAAATTTCTCTACTTGCACTGAGATTCACTTCACTTGCATGCAGTGAGCTGTTGTAGGTAATGCCCGGAAAACCCGGAGTGGATTTTCAGTGGTATGTGTATTCTCTTATCAATCAAGTGGAATGGATTCTTTCACGAAGCAATAGAAACGGCGCTGGGTGAGCTAATATTTTATGTTAAATGTCTGTGGGGGGGTCCAAACGAAGAATTATGAAATGTGAGGGGGACACGTCCCCTTCACATTCAATGGTGGCAACGCCCATGGTTTTAGGTCATATTTATGCAGAAATATAAAAAATTCTAAAGGGTTCACAAACTTTCAAGCACCACTGTAAGAGCCTTTGACTGGAAAATTACTGCAGTGATTAATGGGTTTTCGCTGGCAACAATTTTTTTAACCCTAAATGATGCAGTGAGTAGCTTCTCATTTCTTAAACAAACATGCCGGAACACATCTCGTGTTCATGGAAAAGGTGTTACTGTGTTTCAGAAGGGTAAAATTATTGGCCTGCATCAAGCAAAGAAAGCAACTAAGGAAATTGCTGAAATGACTGGAATTGGGTTAAGAATTGTCTAATGCATTATTAAAACCTGGAAAGATCATGGTGAACTGTCAAGTTTGTGGACAAAATGTGTTTGGAAAAAGATCCTGATTTAAGTGATCTCTGATCATGGCCAATGCTTGGTGAAGTCGAATTGTAAAAAAAAAAATTAACAGTGTTTAATAGTGAAATTTCTTTAATTTTCACTTCTTTCATTTCCACACTCTCAATGTGACAAGAACTCACAGGATTGGGACTAAACAGCTGTGTGGCCATGAGAACTATGTATTAGTGAGACTAATCAGGAGAAAAGGCTTCAGTTTGTTTGGGAAAATAAACATTGGACTCTGCAGCAATGGAAAAAGGTCACATGGTTTGATGACTCCGGATTTATTCTATTCCAGAGTGATGTGTGTGTCAGGTTAAGAAGGGAAGCTCATGACGTAATGCTCCCATCATGCATAGTGGCCACTGTACAAGCCTCTTGAGGCAGAGTTATGATCTGGGGTTGCTACAGTTGGTCAGGTTGAGGCTCAGCAACATTATATGAAGTCAGCTGACTACCTGAATGTACTGAATGACCAGGTTATCCCATCAGTGGATTTTTTTCTTCCTTGATGGCACGGACATAAAATTAGGGCTCAGATTGTGAAAGAGTGGTTCAGGAAGCATGAGGAATCATTTTCACACATGAATTCGCCACCACAGAGTCCCAAACTTAACCCCACTGAGAATCTTTGGGATGTGCTGGAGAAAACTTTACGCAGTGGTTTGACTTTCTCATCATCAACACAAGATTTAGGTGAAAAATTAATAAAACTCTTGGCTGAAATAAATGTTGTAACATTGCATAAGTTTATCGAAATAATGCCATGGGGAATGCATGCTATAATCAAAGTAAAAGGTGGTCCAACCAAATATTAGAGTGTGCAACTTTTTTGGGGGGGCAGGGCAGTATAAATTCACACAAGAAATAGGATATAATATATCTTCAGGCAATTTAAGATCCACTTCAGGTTTCCAACACTCCCAATTCTAAAATAAACTCTAATATAGAATATAATATAAATACAAATTAAATATAAACCTCGTTCAAAATTTTCATCTGTGTTATGAAACAATATGTCTTTACTGTGTGCTTGAATGGATCAACCTTGTCCTCCTGTCATTTTTAAAGCATCACACCAAAAAAGTGGTTTGATTTTGATCTTGTTGACTCAAAGCAACATGTAAATTATCTTCATTAATGCTATTAATAAGTCATGGATCTAATTAACATAAAGTGTTAACAAGATCAGTTATACTTAATTATTTCCACTATTAATGGCTATTTATACAAGATGACTCAGAGGCTGTTAATGTGTGCATTTTATTATTTCCTGAATTCCTGTATCCCTTCTTCAAGCATTAATACATATTCTTATTTGTGGAAAATGCCAATTTGAAACAATGTGGTATTACAAATGGTAACAGAGAAAAAGCTATTTAAATGCACCAGACAATTTATGCTACAAACACAGAACAGTACAAATTTTGGCACTACATATATCCCCTTTTCCCTTCCATTATAACAATAAAGCTAAGAGAATTCCAATAACATTTATTTTATTTTTGAGTCGTTTGTGTGGTCCCAGGGTGTTTATTTTTTTTCTTCTTTTTTTTTTGAGGTAAATTATGGCTGAAATAACTGTCTGAGGGATTGCTCTCTCCACAGTGAATGAAAAAAAGATCCAAATCTTATTTCTGTGCTCTTTGTTGTCTGGTTAGTCTTCACAAGAAAAGGTTAATGCAAAAAAAAAAAAAACAAGGAAAGACAGACAACGAGTGTGGTCCTCTGGGTGAAAAATGCACAGATGTTGTTGTGAAGGGTTACCATTAGACATCAGAAGGGAAAAAAGGGCCTTGATTTACTGAAATTGCCTTTGTCTCTATCGTCTGCTATGGTCTCTCACTGTCTCTGTGTGTGTGTGTGTGTGTGTGTGTTCATTCCATGCTCCTCCAGGAGGTCTCTTCCTGAAGTGAAATGAAGTGCACATATTATGTGAGCAGCTGGAGGTAAATAATGACAAGCAAATGTAAGCCTGTCTGGTTATGTGTTCACATATGTGAGCATGCACGCAGGACTAGTGTGTGAGAGCAGATTTCCAGAGACAGCCTCTGTCTCCTTCTGGCTCTTATTCTTTGCTCCAGTCAAGAGTGAAATCAGCAGGACTGGAGCTTCGAGCTCCATACATTGTGGTTACTGGCTCAGCTCACTCAGCACGCTCATCATATTTACAGGCATTACTATGGTAATGATGTGTATGTGTGCAAGAGTGTGTGAGGGTGTGGGGTGGAGGGGCAACATCTGTAGCACAGTCAGAGTATGTAGATAAAATACAACCTGCCGAGTTCTCAAAATGGAAAGCAATGTTGTCTTTTGTCTCCATTAAGCGGACACTGGCAAGTGTGTGTGTGTGTGTGTGTGTGTGTGTGTGTGTGTTTGAATCGTACCATTTTTCCTGCCATAATATTCACATTTGGCCAAACCTTACATACTAACCTCAGTTCATTTTTCCTAAATCACTTAACCTTCTCTTGTCTATCTCATTTTCCTCTGAAATAAATTACATCAACAACAAAAATCCATCTCTCTGCTGGAGCCGGGTTGAAAAAACTAAATAGCAGGACTGAATAAGACATTTCACAAGACAGGCAAATGAACACAAGGCTGGCATGTTTGCTCTGGCAGCTAGATAATTGGACAAAATGTCCACTGCTGAGCATGACAGCTTTGACAGTCGCTCGTTCCTGTGGAACAGGATTCCCCGAATCAGTGGATGTTGAGTGTTCTGATTTGCGAGTAGATTTATGTACGTATATCGGTGCTCGCCAGATGAGTCCAATTAACCACCTGAAATCAAATGGCAGTCATTTACATCTAGATATGAAAATGCATAATGCTGCCTTGGGGAGAAATATTTCCCAAAGGTCATTTTTGACATGCCTTTAACATGTTTGTGGCAAGGGCTGATTGTTCCCTGTGGGCCTTTTACACATTGTCCTTATTTTTACTGTGCATTTCAGATGCTACAACCTGAAACTGTTTAAAATTTCCACTTTAAAATGTGAAATTGACACTACATTTGACCAAAAATCAACAAAAACTGTATTTAAAAACACCGATCTAATTCATAATAGAAGGCTCAAATTTTTGTTCGTCTCACATAACTCAGTAATGTGAAGGGAGAAGGAAGGAGGATGAAAACAAAGGAAGGCAGAGGGTTGTAGACTGTAAAGAATGACTTATTAATGCTTTCAGTGTCTGTGACCTTGTGGTGTGGTATTGCTGTATTGTGTTCAGGAAAATAGGAAAAGAATGAATGTAATGGACACTGAAACCTTATCCTCTTATTATTGTGCAGTTAAATAACAGATTCCTGAGCACATGCAGCATAGCATAGGAGGAAAAGAGAGTAAGATAGATGGAGAGAAAGATAGAGATATATAGAGAGGGGGTGGGGTGTCCAGGAAGCCAGATGTTTAATTTTCCATTCCACTTTGTAAAACAGCGGATTAATTAATATATGGCAGCATGGTGGTGTAGTGGTTAGCACTGTCGCCTCACAGCAAGAAGGTCCGGGTTCGAGCCCTGTGGCCGGCGAGGGCCTTTCTGT
>JAPEKO010000022.1:26644324-26654747 GCA_027576075.1 Cathorops hypophthalmus
AAACTATAGTATAACTATAGCCTGGAATACTATAGTTTAGAGAACTATAGTATTACTACAGTGCAGTCCTATAGTGGTGAAAATACCATCAAAATCCTATAGTCATGAGGACTATAGTATTACTATAGTATATAACTATAAGACTTTTTCATAAGGGGGTGTTCGGTGTGCTCTGTCAATCTCTGGTTGGGCAGGTCGATTGCAAACAAAGTATATGCCACATATTGTCTAATTTATGTGGCAAAATAAAGTAAACTTACGAATGGTGCATAAAAATTATGAAAATACAGGAACTGTCCCTGAGCGTGATCATCCCCTACATTGCACAACCGGAAGTCTGAACACTTTTTTAAAGGTAATTTAAATGACTTGAATGCAGCTACATCTGGTTGTAGATGTTTCAAAAATGTATCATTTTTATTTTTAATTTTGTAACATTTAATGTTTGTGTCTGAAACTGTTATGTGTGATGTTGTCTTGGCCAAGACACTCTTGGAAAAGAGATTTTTAATCTCAATGAGTCTCTTCCTCCTGGTGAAATAAAATTGACTTTCCCCCAAAGCTGGATATGGTCAAAGGTCCGAAGAAAGAAGTCAAGCTAATGGCCTTATTTATAAGACACTCCCCAGTGGCATTATGCTGCTGGTGGTTCTAGGGGTTGTGGTACTGCCTTAGCCACCAAAACTGTGCACTCACCCCTGGTTGGCAGCTGACATGGGGAGTGTCAAGCAGCTGGAGACTGTATGTATCTTCCTTCACCCGGATGTACACAGCACCAACCACACACAAGACAAGCACCCAGGTGCAAATAGACACTCCAAAAATAAATAGATAACCACAGCAGATTCCCACTTTAATTGGAAACCTACCAAGGTATTTTTTCTTCAATTCTATACAAAAGTGTACATTTTTAAAATAATTTTAATATGCAAACATGGACATAATCTTCAATACAGAAGGTATGTTGCTCAAGGGGACATAAGGTGTGACATGGATGAAAACTTGAGGCCAATTGTAGAAAAAAAAAAAAAAGGATATATTCATTGCACCTAAAATTGATGCACTGAATTTTCTTAATTCAAATAAGAATACAATTACCATCTGAACACAATATTACATCAACACAATTGCTTAAAGGATGCATAGCAAAAATTGTGTGTACACACAGCAGTGACTGGAGAAATCATTCTGCATTGAGATGCTTAATTAGACTTACTTCCTCCCATACTAATTAGCATATCAAATAATAAGAAGCCGCTATTGTTTCTGGTTGCTCATGGCATCTTTGGCTTTATCCCATGAGTCTTTACATCTTCAATGAAGGTGCATCACCATGTATGATGATGATGATGTCCTTGACATGATTTCCTGGCAGTGTTCATCTCATGGCCACTTTGGTGATTCAGTGACCTTCATCTGGAGGAGATAGCCAGCCAAGCATAATCTTCTTTGGCCTACTATGAAGGCTACACATGTCACTTCTCTGTCACACTTCTTGGTTGGATATGTGGTTGAAATACTGGATCTTCAATATACATCAAAGACATCACTGCTGGAACACATTGATCTTCTTGGTGGTGAACGCTGTTGTTTTCCAGGAGTCACTTGTGTAGATAGCCATAGGAATTACAATGGAGGCAAAGAGGGGCATCTTGATCTTGAGGGAGATTGGTGGCAAAGATCAGATATTCTGCATCTTCTGGAACACAGCTAATACCTTTCCAATTCAACACTTGACATCAGTCTCTGCATCTCCATTGTGGCCCAGGTACATAAATTTCTCCAATTCTTCCAGCCATTGGGGTATGACTACATTTTCCTTTACGGTGTCCCCATTGCCAATGTGCATGATCTTGAAGTTATTCACTTATTCTGAGGCTAACTTTGCCCACTTCTCATTTGAGATCCACCATCACTGCTTGAAATTTTCTCTCCTTCTCTTTGATCAAGGCAATGTCGAGATCACCCAGATAATTGCAGTCCTTCCAATGGATGCTACCCCAATGTGTGCCATTGCTCACTACCCGACTTCTCTGATGGTACCCCACCTTGATCATGGTAGAGAGGCTTATGTGTCTCAGCGACCCAGAGAGCTATGCTGGCTGGAGTTTCATACTCCTGGTAGGGCCACCCATGCCAGACAGGTCAAAGGGTAGAGGACAGATGAAGAGTGGTACCCTGGCCCTCCAGGTTGGGGGTTCGGCAAGGGGCTAACGACTCCTCCTGGTAAAACAAGAAATTGTTACTGAAACCATGACAACACAACAGAATGTAAATGGCTTGGAGACTCAGGAGGACACCCGCAGAGTGAGGATGACACAGCCTGGACAAAGCCTTAGGGAAGCCAGACAGCTGAAGCACCTCCTGAGTACCAAGCAAATCACAAGGATTGGAGCCTGGAACATAAAGACAATATATGAAATTGGCAAAACTGCACAGGTAACAAAGAAAATGAAAGCATACAACCTACAAGTACTGGGGCTCAGTGAAGTAAGATGGAACGGAGCAAGGAGAACAACACTGACCGATGGAACAGTAATAATCTTCTCAGGTCATGAAGATGAACACACAGAAGGAATGGCCCTTATGATGACACAAAAAGCAGCAAATGCCCTGATGGAGTGGGAACCAATATCATCAAGAATCATTAGAGCAAGATTCAGTGCAAAAGGAAGGAGAACCACACTAGTACAGGTCTGTGAACCAAATTGACCATCACCATTAGTCAGAAATAGAGGAGGAGTCTATTGGATGTTGTAGCAAGGAGAGGAGCAGATGCAGCAACAGACCACTATTTAGTGCTAGCAAAATTCCGAGTAAAGCTGAAAGCCCATAAAGATGCCACAGACAAACCCCACCATCACTATGCTATTACAAAGCTGAAGAACAAGCAAGTGGCACAGCAATTTGAAATAGCAACAAGAAACAGGTTTGCAGTATTAGAAGACTAATGGGAAGGATCCATAGAAGAAACATGGAAAGTGCTAAAAGAAGAATGGGAAAACACCAGTGAAGAGGTATGGGGGGATTCAACAAAGAATGGCTGACAGGACACCTCGGATCTAATAGAAGAAAGGAAACAAAAGAAACATCAAATCGACAACTGCAAAAGTACTGAAGAAAGGAAGGTGCTTGAAGAACAATACAGTACAAAGAACTGAACAAAGCAGTGAAGAATGCAAGGAAAGATAGGAAAATGTTCAACAACTTGGCCACAGAAGCAGAAACAGCAGCTCAGAAAAAATATATATGAAAGAACTGTACAGAATCACCAAAGTACTCGCAGGAAAGAAGCCCAATTGCAATAGACCTGTTAAAGACAAGGAAGGGAATAATATCACGAAGGAACAAGAACAAAGGAAAAGATGGGCAGAATACTTCCAAGAAATCCTAAACTGAGAACCACCAACAGAAAGACCAGCTATACCAGAAGCAGATGTGTTACTAAATGTGAATACTGACCCATCAACAAGGACAGAAATGGAGAAAACATTTGAAAAATCTGAAGAATGGTAAAGCACCTGGCCCCGATGGAATTCCAGCAGAAGTCCTAAAAAGCGATGCTAAAAATACCATGGAAATACTCTCTCGCCTATTCCACCAAATCTAGGAACAAGAGAAAATACCATAAGACTAGAAAAGGGGATATCTAGTAAAACTACCCAAAAAAGGAGCTCTCAGGAACTGTAAGAACTGGAGAGGCATTATGCTGTTGGTAGTCACGAGCAAAGTAATTACAAGGATTATACGAGAAAGGATAAAGAAAGCACTGGATGAAAAGTTAAGGAAACAGCAGGCAGGATTTAGACAAGACAACTCTTGTACAGATCACACAGCCACATTATGCATCGTTATTGAACAATCACTAGAATGGCAGTCATCCCTCTATAGATTCATAGATTTTGAAAAGGCCTTTGACAGCGTGGATAGAGATGTTCTATGGAAATTAATGAGCCACTACAGGATACCACCAAAGTTTGTCACTCTGATCCAACAGCTCTATGAAGGATTCTCATGCCAGATCATACATGATGGAAAGCTGATAGAGCCAATTGACGTCAAGCCAGGAGTCAGGCAAGGCTGCCTTCTCTCCCCACTTATCTTTCTCCTGGTTATAGACTGGGTCATGAAACAGACCATGGAGAAAGGCAAAAATGGTATACAGTGGACACTATGGGAACAACTAGGAGACCTAGACTTCACAGATGACATCAGTCACAAACAATAAACACAACAAACACAACAACAAATGCAAGAGAAAACAGACCACCTCGTAAAAGAAGCAGCAAAGACAGGACTGAAGATAAATAAGAAATCAAAAGTAATGAAAGTGAACACCAGGAATGATAAAACTATAGAACTAGGAGATGAACAACTGGAAGAAGTGGAAAAATTCACCTACTTGGGAAGGATCATCACCACTACAGGGGGAACAGATGAAGATGTAACATCAAGAATTGGTAAAGCAAGGAATGCATTTAACATCTTAAAGTATGGAATTAAACATCCCTCTCTACCAGGACAAAATTGCACATATTCAGTACAAGCATGAAATCTGTACTTTTCTACGGAGTGGAAACTTGGAGAAACGCCAAGGAAATCAACCAAAAACTCCAAGCTTTCGTGAACAAATGCCTGCACTAAAGATTAGATGGCCACAAAAACTTTCAAATGCAGAGCTATGGGAGAAGACCAACCAGAGAAGCATAATCGAGGAAATTAGGAAAAGAAAATGGTGCTGGATAGGTCACACATTAAGGAAATCACCAACCAATGTAACGAAACAAGCCCTGGACTGGAATCCAGCTGGAAAAATGAAAGTAGGAAGACCCCGTAAGACATGGAGAAGAACTGCACAAGAAGAAATTAAGAATAACAACATGACATGGTCAGAGGTGAAAAGAACTGCCCAGAACCAAGTCAGATGGCATGGTGTTGTCGAGGCTCTATGCTCCCCGGGGGGCGAAGAGGATTAGTAGTAGTAAGGGAATTTGTACCCCAGTTAATCAGGAAGCCTTGGATTACAGCTTGAAAGTTCCTACACACTCCAACTCAAAAATGTACAATTTAAATGGGAAACATGCTTCAGTTACAGCATTCACTGCAATTTCCAGGGGTGCCAAGAATAGTGCCACATGTTTTTCCATCCATCCATCCATTATCTGTAGCCACTTATCCTGTTTTACAGGGTTGCAGGCAAGCTGGAGCCTATCCCAGCTGACTATGGGCGAGAGGTGGGGTACGCCCTGGACAAGTCACCAAATCATTGCAGGGCTGACACACAGAGCCAAACAACCATTCACACTGCCACATGTATTTGTTGAAAATAATTATTTCTTGTTGAGGGATTTGTTTTTCTCTGAATAAATATATTTCAGTTAAAGGTTGGATTTTTCTCTTTTTTCAGTGTGAGATGAAGCTATCTAAAATATGCATTTTTTCTAACCCTTATTTACTCATTTTTAAAAGGGGTGCCAATAATCATGGAGGGCACTATATATATTTGATAAAACATGGCTATATGTGTTTGTAGATATAAAAAAAAAAACCTGGATGAAACTGAATATCAATATCATGCATAAAATGTAGAATTGTGTATTTGATTCTTTAAAATAATTTTGGTAGTGAACTCTTCTCTGCACAAACTCTAACCTTTCTGTAGTAAAACTGTTGCATGCATGTTATACATATTATCATCAGCAAACAAAACATAGTCTTTTAGCACTTATAAAATTTATCTAAATACTGCAACTGAATATTTGGGTAACTGCCCAAATTGTGTATGTATAAAGTAGCTTTAGCTTACTTAATGCACTTAAATATGTCGTATACGCTTACATTATGCTTATATTTCCGTAGTGCTGAATCCAACTGATGGCGAGCTTGCAGACAGAGAGACTGCCATTAACAGGAAGAAAATCATCAAAGAGAAAGGTAAGAAAGTGTGTGTATATCAAGCATGTTTCACTATTTAAATATTATTTGATTTTTTTGTGATCATCAAACAGGAAAACATTGCTCATTCATGCAATTAGCCAATCAGCCAATCAAGGGCAGTGAGATCAACCAGGATCATTGTTTAGTTTTACAGGAGCAAAGTTTAAGAGAGATTTAAATGCCAGTGGGCCCTGTGTGTAAATGCAGGTCAACTGCTACAGTTAAGGTTCACACAAAACATCAGAATGGGTAGTACGCCAGAAGATTCTGAAATGATCAAAGTTACTGTGCTCACCTTTGTTGTATTTTCTCCAGTTTTCTCCTGCCCAATTCCCATCAACCACTCAGGTCTCTCCCATCATAAAGTTATTAGGGATACAATTAGTTAATATGTTTAAAGTCTTTATTTTTCAGTAAAGCTGCTTTATGATAATGTCTGTTGTTAAAAGTGCTATACAAATAAACTGACTTGACTATCATACAACAGCTAGCATCCCAGGAGGCTGAAGGCTAACACGTACTTCCTCCGAGACACATAAAGCCAGCCAATAGCATCTTATTGATCTGCTGCTTATGTTGCATCATGGGCTGGTGTAACACACTCAGAGGGAAGCACTATCTGCCCCCATGTGCTTGCATAATCTCACAGACACCCAAGGTTGACTAGTGTCATTGTGATTGACAAGGGAGAGCGATTATGCCATCCTTCCAACCTAGAGAGTAAGGGCAGAAAAGTGATGTTTTATGTCAATGTGCATAGGCACAGTTGCTTATTTTATGCAGTATGCAGCTGTGTGTGTAAAACAGATGGCAGTCTTCACCTCACAGTTGCAGTAGTGGGTGGAGATAGAGAAAATATGCCCCAAGGTACTCTTAAAGAATTTCAGTGTACGCCTGGCCTGAGACCATATTTTATTAATAGGTCTAGAAACAAATCTCACTGGAAACAAGGCACATGCGCGCACATGGTGTTTACTCAAGAGCACAATGCTACAATGAAAGTTTACTGTCGATACAGGGAGAAATGAACAACACACAAAGACTGCTAATTCATCTCATTAAGCTTTCAAGACGTGGAAACGTACATTAACACAAAATATAACAGGCATTTATCCTCTTGTAATCTACTTAAGGTGTTTGCGTAACAAATCATCAATTATTTTGGTGACCATTAAACACTATATACACTCTCTCAGTGGCAGATTGTGTGAGGTGTATAGGTCACCTAAAAGTATTTGCTCAGTATAGACACTGCTGTTCCTGCTCCAAGTCAGTCAAGTCAATTTTATTTGTATAATACTTAACAAATTACATTGTTGCAAAGTAACATTATAGAAATATACACTGCCTCCCCCCGCCCCCCCAAAAAAAGTAATATAATCTAATATTTCATTGGACTGCCTTTAGCTTTGATTATGGCACACTCGTCGTGTCATTGTTTTGACTTCTTTATGCAAGGTCACATTTATTTGTGCCCAGAGTTGCATTCATTTTTCTGAGATCTTGTATAGATGATGGGAGAGACTAACCACCAACATCTTCTGCAGCACATCCCAAAGGCTTTCAATGGGATTAAGTTCAGGGCTCTGCAGTGGCTAATTCATGCTCCCTCAATCACTCCATGTTTTGAGCCCAGTGAATCCTGGCATTGTTGTCCTGGAATATGTCTGTGCCCCCAGGGAAGGAAAAATCTATTGATGGGATAACCTGGTCTTCCATTTCTAGCTGAGAGTATGCTGTGAGCATTCTGGCTGCCACTTCTCAATGGAGCTTATTTTATTTTTTTGGTTTCTTTTTTGTGTTTGTGTAGTTTGATGTTTTTGTTTGAGTGTTTTGGCTGCTGGTTGTGGTGTAGCTCTGGACCCAGCTTTGGGCATCAGTTCCCTCCAGGCCTTGGTTCACTGTGGGTGTGCTCCTAGCTATGGACTGCAGTGAGCTCGTTATTCATTTTAACATTCGGGTTGTCCAGCGCTCTGTGCAGCAGTGCTTGGTGTGATGTTCCGAGCAATGTTGCTCAGTGGTGTCACCGTGGCTGTGCAGGAGGTTTAGGACATACCAGCGCTCTGCGTGGCAGTGCATCTGTGCTCACTTTGCAGATCCATGGTGTGGTGTTCCAAGTGATGTCACCTGGCGGCGGCGTGACAGCTGTGCAGGACTTGTTTTCATGAACGTTTTGATGGGACTATGGTTGCTACACCATTGGAATGACTATCCTGACCTTTATTTGGTGGACTTTTTTTTCTCTATATAATTATAAAGCAACCTTGGATTTTGAGAAAGGCAATATATAAATTTAACTTTATTATTTAGTACATTTAAGTAGTCAGTTATTTAGTTGCTGAGCCTAGACCTGACCAATTGAAGCAACCCCAGATCATAACACTGTCTCAAGAGGCTTGTACAGTGGTGAGTATTTATAAGGGCTGCTTTACTTCCCTTCTTTGCCTGATGCATCCATCACTCTGGAATAGGGTAAATCTGGACTCATCAGACCACATGACCTTTTTCCCATTGATCTAGGGTCCAAGCTTCACAAACAAGTGATTTATGGCCACACAGCTGTTTAGTCCCAATCCTGGGAGTTCTTATTGCATTGTGCATGTAGAAATGCTCTTATTTTCAGTATTAAACAATCACTGAGTTCTACTGTTGATTTTTTATGAATTGACTTCAACCATTTAAGTGATCTCCAGTGCTTTTTCCTGAGCACATTTTTTCCATGAATTTGATGGTTCACCATTATCCTTCCAGGTTTTGATCATTCATTGGACAGTTCTTAACCCAATTCCAATAGTTTCAGAATTCTTAGTTGTTTTCTTTGCTTGATGTAGGCCAATAATTTGACCATTCTGAAACACAGTAACATCTTTTCCAACACCACTGAACACGTCTTCTGACATGGTTATTTAAGAAATGAGAAGCTACTCATTGTCAATTAGGGTTAAAAGAATTGTTGCCAGCTGAAACATTAATCACTGCTGTCATCATTTGGCTCAAAACCATGACAAAAACACAAGACCAATAAATTAGGCCAATAAATTTCCAATTAATTTTAACCAACAAGTGCACCCCAATCATCAAAAGAACCAAACACCATGGAGTGTGAAAGTCAAGTCGGTTCAGAGAAATGCATGCATGGATGAATGTTGGGGGTAGCATGAGATAAAGCTTTAAAATGTTGTGCGGGAGAGGTGAGAGGTGACTGAGGAAGGGTGGGATTTTATCATGAGGAAACACTGGCCCAGACATCTCCAATCACGCTAATGGTCTGCGACACTGCCCACTGAAACACAAACCACAAAAGCAGACAGGCAGGCAGCTCCCCCACATCATCACATTGCAACAACGGGACATGCAGGCATACTTTCCATCCATCCATTATCCATAACCACTTATCCTGTACAGGTTTGCGGGCAAGCTGGAGTCTATCCCAGCTGACTATAGGAGAAAGGTGGGGTACACCCTGGACAAGTCACCAAATCATTGCAGAGCTAGCACAGAGAGAAACCATTCACACCTACAGTCAATTTAGAGGAGTGTTTCTCACTTTTTTTTTTTTTAAACCAAGGACCACTTTATCCATTAAAAAATAAAAATAAAGATTTGTGGACCACCTAACCCCCTAAATATCCTGAACAAAAAACAGTGAGCCTACTTCAATATATTACAAATGTAATTTGTAATATATTGTAATATATTACAAATTACAATATAAATATAATACAAATATAATATAAATGTAATTTGTAATATACACCAATGAAATTACAGTTTTACAAATGGTATAGCCAACTCACTCATTGTTGTCCTTCTCTTAATGGGAAGAATGATGCTGCTTATTTTTATACATCAGTAAAGCAATGTCCAAACTGGACAGTTTTAATCTCATATTGGGGGCCACATTGATCCAGTTGCTTTCTCAAACAAAGAATCATGATGTCTTTGCACTTTGTCCTTGCTCATGTTTTTCTTTTGACTGACCCGATCTTCATTCACTGATTCATTATCTTTTTTACAGCTTGATGCCAAGTCTAATTTGGTTACTTGTAGTTTCTCTGCATTCTACATTCCTTCATGTTCAGAGGAGTTATGAGTTGATATGAAAGTGTACCCTAAACTGATGTAGCTATAGGCAAATGTTGCAAAACTGTTGGCTTGCTTAATGTTAGACAAATTCAAATAAGCTATTTGAATTTACATAGGACTTTATTCAATATAGAAAACAACTAATTTGTGCTACTCATAACTTTGCTTTTGGAGGCACATAGGCGATTTAAGGAACACTGATAAAACATTTTATGACATCAACTCACAGACCGGGTGGCACGGTGGTGTAGTGGTTAGCGCTGCCGCCTCATAGCAAGAAGGTCTGGGTTCGAGCCCCGTGGCCAGCGAGGGCCTTTCTGTGCGGAGTTTGCATGTTCTTCCCGTGTCTGCGTGGGTTTCCTCCGGGTGCTCCGGTTTCCCCCACAGTCCAAAGACATGC
>JAPEKO010000022.1:26704900-26715717 GCA_027576075.1 Cathorops hypophthalmus
AGATTAGTCTTTTATTATCCCACAAGGGGAAATTTACATTGTTACAGCAGCAAAATATGTAAAGAGAAAAGGATAAGGTAGTGAAGGAGTAGTTCAAAAGTACTAAGTATACAAAAAAGGACATATCTAAAGAATAAACTAAAAATTTAGAGATAAAAAATTAACACATTTGCATAAATTAACAGGTTTACAGATATATAGTTAACATAAGTGCATTACAAAGGTGGTATTGCATGTGTAAGTATTGCACAGGTATTGTTACCCATATTACCCAGATAGTATTGCACAAGTAAGTCGGTATATTGCACAAGAGCCATTTTAATCGTGTGTAACTCGCAGTTTGCTGTAAAGTACTGATGCTGATAGTCAGTGCACACAGTATACATTCAGAAGGGTTTCTATGGATGTAGAAGTGATCTGGACAGTATTGTTCATTATTGTGAGGGGTGACTGGTGCTGTGCTTGGTGAGGTGCTGGTTGTACAGTCTTATAGCAGTAGGGAGGAAGGAGCTGCTGTATCTTTCCTTAACACACAGCAAATGGAGGAGCCGGTCACTGCCCAGTGCTGCTACTGTCTCCTGCAGTGGATGAGAGGTGTTCGCCATTAAAGATGACAACTTGGCCAACATCCTCCTCTCCCCCACTACATCCACTGAGTCTAGTGCACAGCCCAGGACAGATCCTGCCTTCCTAATCAGTTTGTTCTTTTTTTTTCCCTCTCTGCTGTTGTGATACTGCTTCCCCAACAGACAACTCCATAGAATATGGCTGATGCCACCACAGAGTCTTAAAAAGACTCCAGAAGTGGACCCTGTACTCTAAAGGCCCTGAGCCTCCTCAGCAGGTAGAGTCTGCTCTGGCCTTTCTTGTACAGGGCGTGTGTGATCAGTCCAGTCCAGTTTATTGTTCAGATGAACACCCAAGTACTTGTAGCTCCTGAATGTTCACTGGGGTAGGTGAAGAGAACCTCGTCCTACAGAAATCCACCACCAGTTCCTTGGTTTTACTTGTATTGATCTGGAGGGAATTTCATTGGCACCAGTCCACAAAATTCCTTGTCAGTTCTCTGTACTCACCATCATCACCATCTAGGATATAGCCCACAATAGCAGAGTCATCAGAGAACTTCTGTAGATGACAGGTAGTTGTATTGTATCTAAAGTCCGCAGTGTAAAGTGTGAACAGAAATGGGGCCAGGACTGTCCCCTGTGGAGCCCCTGTGCTGCAAAGAATGGTGTCTGACACACAGTCCTTCAGTCTCACATACTGTGGTCTGTTTGTGAGATAGTCCATAGTCCACGAGGTAAGATGATGGTCCACCCCTGCACTCTCCGTCTTACTCCTCAGAAGAGTCAGCTGGATGGTGTTGAAGGCACTGGATAGATCAAAGAACATGATTCTAACAGTGCTTCCTGCCTTTTCAAGATGAGAGAGAGATCTATGAAGCAGGTAGATGACTGTATCTTCCACCCCAATGTCTGGCTGGTAGGCAAACTGCAGGGGATCCATAGCTGGCCCCATCAGTGTATGGAGATGTGTCAGAACAAGTTTTTCCAGAGCCTTCATCAGGCGAGAGGTCAGCGCCACTGGTCTATATCCATTTAAATCAGTGGGGTGTGTAGTTTTTTGGTATCGGAACTACACACGATGTCTTCCACTCTTTCCTGTTCCAGGCTCAAGTTGAAAGTGTCCCACACTATTCCACACAGCTGGTCAACACAATGCCTCAGGAGCCCAGGGTTGATGCTATCAGGACCTGCAGCCTTTCTCGCCTTTATCTTACTCAGTTCCCTCTTGACTTGTTCTCTGTCGAAGGACAAAGAAGGGCACAGCTGAGTGCTCGGTGTTACGCACGGAAGTGTGAAGCACTGAGCTGGAGGTATGATGGTTGAAGGGTGCTGAGAGGGTGAGAAGGAGGTCTGTGAGCTGGGTGATGATAACCAGGAAGAGACAGTAGCATTAACAGTGGGCTGATCTGGGGGGAGGGCCGGTGCCTGATCAAATCTGTTAAAGTAGTTGTTCAGGACGTTTGCCCATTGCAACTCACCTCCAAGCTGCCTATTGGACTCCTTAAGCCCTGAGATGGTTTTAAAGCCCCTCCAGACTCCACTCATGTTGTTCTGCTGCGGCTGATTCTCTATCCTCCTCCTGTAGTGGTCTTTGCCTTCCCTGATCTTCCTTCTCAGCTCCTTCTGTACCCTCCTCAATTCCTCTCTGTTTCCTGATCTGAATACTCTCTTCTTCTCATTCAGGAAAGCCAGAAGTTTATGTAGCCCATGATGCAGCTCGTGACGCTGTCTACGTCCTCATGAGGCTCACGAACAACATCCCAGTCTGTAGTGCCAAAGCAGTCCTTCAAAGCCTCATAAGCCTCATCAATCCAGCTTCTCACCTGTTGTGTATTGACTGGATGTCTGTGAACAATAGGTCTGTAGACTGGCAGAAGATGCATCAAGTTGTGATCAGATTTGCCCGGAAAGGGAGGGATGATGTACGATATGTTTCTTTGGTGTTGGCATAAAGGTACTGAACCTGCTTCATCAAGCCATGTAACCAGATGATTACAGTAACATCACCCCTGACTCCAAATCACCTGCTTCAAAGAGAAACCCATTCTTCCACCTGGGCTCTTTGACAAGCAGGACTGCTATTCCAGAAGGAGGTGGAAGCAGGTTCAGTACCTTTCAGGCCTCTTCTGGAAGAAATGGACACAGGAGTATCTCTCATTGATGCAGGAGAGACAAAAATGGAATGAGGTCAAATGAAACCTGAAACCTGGGGACATAGTCCTGATCATAGATGAGATATCTCCACATAACTCCTGGCCTATGGGCCGCATTATGGAAACCTTTCCTGATACAAAAAGATTTGTTCATCATGTCAGCGTGAAGACTCAGGCAGGCATCTTGGAGAGATCTATTACCAAGCTATGTCTTCTCAAAGACATCTCCTGACTGACAACTGACCTGACTGACCAACCAGATAATCTTTTGACCAGTAAAACACCACACCACACATTATCATAGCTTATATGCTTTACTGAAACCCCTCTATATGACAGAATTTGAATGAATATGAATAAGTATGAATAAGTGACTGAATACTTACCTGATTGTGTTTACATGAAAAGAAGGGATTAAAATTATGTGTGAACATGAAATAAGATGACTATTGAAAGGACTATTGAAATGGACTTTGATTTTTGGAAAGGACTATTTTGATTTTTGAGAAAAAAACTTTGAAATCCCACTCATTTTTAAAAGTGGTAATATTTTGAAAGCCTTTTTTTGTTTTTTATGACTATTTATGGACTATATATGAACTAATGAAACTGAAATGTGGAAAAAAAAGAAAAGGAAAAAAAACTCAATGTAATTACTGCTGCAGTGGACATTGAAATGTTTGGCTCCTTGTGAATATTTATGTTTATGAATTGCCATGTGATGGTCAATTAGGGGCCGGAATGTTGGAGCTATTTTTGAACTCAAAGTTTATGAATTTATTTAAATTATTTATGTTGATAAGATTCCAATGCAATGCAATTTAAGTCAGTGAAATACTAGATCTATAGTTTAAAGTTGTGAACAGTGAATATGTTGCCATGTTTAGTATGGTGATTAATGTGATTACCATGGCATAGCCAATTGTCTGGCAGACTAATAGAAAGATTGATGGACATCTGGTTAACATGTGATATAGAGCCGGCCCACCTGTGGCAAGGTGGGTGGTGAAGTGCAAACAGTTTTCAACCGCATGTCCACGTCTACGATAGAGAGCTTGTTTTGAGTTACTTGGAAAATAAACCATTCTATTTTTATATGCGCGTTGTCTATAGTACTATCACTGCTCCAAGAAACCACAACTGAAAAGCTGCATCTATATAGTGGGAGGGACCAAACATTTATTGCCCTCAGCCTTCTGGAAGGTCAACGCTAGCTTAACCGCCAGTCAGTGCTATCGAGAGCAAGTAGCACAGGCTAATGATCGAGAAGCTAAGATTTCTGTCTCCAGACTCTTCTTCCACACACATGTAGCAATGTCATCTGAATAAAGTTTTTTTTTTGTGTGTGTGTGTGAACTTCCCCAAATCCCTCTATTGTCCATCCATCCATCCATCCATCCATCCATCCATGACCACTTATCCTGTGCAGGGCCACGGGCAAGCTGGAGCCTATCCCAGCTGACTATGGGTGAGAGGCAGGGTACACGCTGGACAAGTCACCAGATCATCGCAGGGCTTCCCTCTATTGTAAAATATGTCGATTTGTTTGGGTTCCATTAATGGTCCCACGATTGTTTCTGATGGAGCATTAACTATTGTAACACACCTGTGGACATTATCATGCTTATTAATATGTGTAGATGTGTTGCATAAAAGGTTTCTAGCCAACTGGCTAATTTGCAACCCCAGTCCATGGTCAGGCCTTTCAAAAAATTAGTCCAAATATAATTTTTAAAAGTGCAGCATAGTGTGAGTTACACAGTAGCAGCAGATATATTGGATACCAATACATGAACATTTCACAAAATTATGACCATATCACAAGAGCAGCGCACCATATGCATGTGTGCAGTTGCCGTTGCTTTTTTCCCTTTTTTTCTTTTTCCTTTCTTAATATAAACATACAACATTAAAAACATCACAAAAACAGCACATCACACAACCAAATAAACCCCAAACACCCAGCCACTCACACCTGCCCACCCATACTCACCCTGACAGTGAGGGGCCTGGGGTGAGCTACATATTTAGCTCCCATACCCAGACCCCGCCCCATGGGGCGAGCCCCGGCAGCCATGTACGAACAGCCAGGCATCCAGCACAGACAACATACCACAGCAAGAGCAACAGAGTGTATGCATGCACATGCATGCGCCTCTGCCCCTGCACCCATGGTCCTGACTAATTGATTACATGTTTGGTTTTCTTTCAGCCGGTATTTCACCTTTCTATTAAATGTTTTCAGTTCAGTTTGTGTTTTTATTTCAGTTGGTAAATCATTCCAGAAATAGGTCCCCATCACTGAGAAACATGACTGGTCGAAAGTGGTTTTGCGCCTCTCTACTATGCAGCTGCCACCCACTGCTCCCTTTGTGGCCACTCTCCTTGGATTTGTTTTTGTCACAAAAGAACAGAGTATGGTGGGAGCTAAATTATTTGCACATTTAAAAATCAGTTTAAGAAAAGAAAACTTAATAAAACTGTCAAAACTTAAAAGCTTGTATTTCTGTACAATCAGACAGTGGTGCCACATTGTTGGTTTCTGATACATTATTTTCAATGCCTGTTTGTATAATGATGAGATGGGTTTGATTGTTGTCTGAGAGGCTTGGCCCCATACAGTAACACAATAAGATAAGTGAGAAAGTATCATAACATGAAAAAACAGCAAAGCTGCCTTAACAGGTATGTGATACCTTATCATTCTAAAACAGTTCAGGATTGTCCGAACAGTCTTACATTGTTAATGTGTTTATTGAATTTGAATTGAGAATCCAAAATAATACCTAAAAATTTAAATTCGTCAACTTTCTCTATGGTCTCTTGGTCTATTTTGATAGTACATTTGGCTTTCCCTCTTATGGAGAAGCACATAGATAGTCTTTTTGATGTTAAGCGTCAGATGGTTTTCTTTGAGCCACTGGGATACACCCTCCATTTCCTTGGTCAGGGTCTCTGCTGTTGCACTTGATGTTTTGGCTGATTCATAAATTACTGTGTCATCAGCATACATTTGACAGTTAGCTGACTGGCAGCATGTTGGTAAATCGTTTATATATAAACTAAAGAGCCGAGGCCCCAAGATGGAGCCCTGTGGGATACCCATTGTGAATTGTAGTGGCATTGAGAGTTCAGTATTTATTTTAACTCATTGCTCTCTGTGCTCCAACTATGATGCGAACCAGACAATAACATGCTCAGAGAAGTTGAAGATGATGAGTTTATTCAGGAGTATATTGTGGTTCATGGTATCAAAGGCCTTTTTGAGGTCTATAAACACAGCTCCCACAACATTATCCTTGTCCAGCTTACTCTTGATGTTCTCAGTAAGATAGCAGTTAGCCATTTCTGTAGAATACCCCGGTCTAAATCCAAACTGTTTGGAGTTGATAAGTTTATTGCTTTCAAGATGCTCAACAAGCTGTTCCATGATAATCTTTTCTAGAATTTTGGAAAGAGCAGGCAATATTGATATTGGCCTATAGTTACATGCTTGATACTTTGCGCCTGCCTTGAAAATTGTGGTAATAACGGCTTGTTTCCAGCTTTGTGGAAATTTGCCGACTCTGATGGAAAGGTTTACCAGGTGGGTTACAGGTTCAACCAGGGCAGAGCAATGAGTTCTAATAAAGGCAGTGTCCAACCCAAACACATCCTTTGTCTTAGACTTATTTAGCTTATTAATGATTTTATGTACTTTTTCCTGACTAACCTCCTTAATTTGAAAAAACTTTGATGTTTCAGATTTTGTGGTCTGTGATAGAGTTGCTGGTTCAAAATTCTCAGCAAGCTCCTCGACTGGCTGAATAAAGAAATTACTGAATTTATTTGCAATAGCTGAATTGTTAGTGCCATTCACTTCCAATTCTGTCATTATTTTTTGTTGACTAGGCTTGAGTTTAATAAGACTGTTGAGGTGCTTCCAAAGGGAAGCGCTGTTCCCTTCAGATTCCTCAATCAGTTGCATAAAATAGGCTGTCTTTGCTTTATGCAGTTCTCTGACTACTGCATTTCTCAGTCCTTTAAAAGATAAGATCATCAGTATTTGTTTTGGTGAGCAGCGATTTTTTTCAATGCATAGTCTCTTTTTTTTCATTAGCTGACGGATGTCATCTTTCAGCCATGGTAAGGAGACTTTTCATTGCCTACCTTTAAATGTCTTATTGTATTTCCCAATCAGGTTTCAGAGGTTTTTCATATGGGAATTACAGCAGTTTTCTAAATCATGCGATTGTAGAACATTATTCCAGTCTAAATTATTTAGATCACTTTCAACTTGTGTCAGCTTGTTTTTAGGGATAGCCGAGTTTCCTGGTTTACTTTCATTCACAAATTTTTATAAATGCTGTTTGGTAGGTTTTCGGACAACCATGGTCATGTTATGATCAGAGAGCCCTGTTAATAGATTATACGTTCTAACGATTCGCTGGGGTCTGTTAGTGACTATCAGATCTATCATAGTTTTACTCGTTCACGTAATCCTTGTTGGGCCCTTCACCATCTGCCGAAGGCTGTTTTAATAGCAGCCTCTAAGTTTGTTATGCAGCTTTTTTCTAGCCAGTTAATATTAAAATCATCAAAAAAGATGGATTCGGTGTGACTATTTACATATTTAAGAAGTTTGTCCAAGTCATCATAAAATGAGACATCATGAGATGGTGGGTTATACAGCACTACAATATTAAAATTCATCTTGGGGGATAATACAACATTCAAAGCCAAACATTCAAATGGTGTATCCAATTTGATTTCATTACATTTCAGAGTGTCTCTAACAGAATAATACTCCTCCCCAGCCCTTGTCAGATGTTCTATTGTTTCTGTGACAAGTGGAACCGGGGACATCAATTATGCTAGTCGGGATGTTACTGTGCAGCCAGGTTTTGCTCAATGCTAAAAAAATCTAAATTAGAGTCAGTTAGCAAATGTTGAATCTGATCACTTTTCGGCAATACATTCCGAATGTTCAACTGTCCACCCAGAATGCCCTTAGGTTTAGACGTAGGTACCCATATTACCCTTGCATGATTTACAGTCTGAAAAAAAAATCTGAATTCTCATTGTTTTCTTACTGATTGGATACTGTTATCACAGTGTGGGATTCCTGTTGCTTCGGCGAAGATGTCCGTCCCTCTGGAGCTCAGTTGCCACTCTTACAGTCTACTTGTCAGTGCATTTTCTGGGGAAAGGTTAGTAGATGGACCAGGGTTTAATTGCACATCCCCAGACAATAGGATCAGAATAAAAAATACATTGAAACCATACCAGTTGCGTCTTCTCCAGGTGTTTTGCTTACTTGATGTGCCATGACGGGGGAGATCAAATTGTTTGGTGGTGATCAAGTAGACAGCAAGGTTATTTTGTTTGCTTGGTGTGCCGTGACGGGGGTGATCAAATTGTTTGATGATTGAACAGATGGCAAGGTATCCATGTCCGAAAAAGTTCAATCTCGGCATTTCATTCATATTTACTGACTGGTCATTGTCAACTTGGGCCATTTTTTTGTTTGCGTTTAGGTGTTGACCAAGTAGTAACAACAGACACCGACTGCAAAGCAGTAGTGCGCAAACATTTCTTTCATCTCTATGATTAATATTTGACTGGTTTCTTTGATTTGTTTTTGAACCAGTAACTATTTGATTAAAAGCAAGAACTATTCTGCCAATTAGTAGCAGAGAAAATAAGTAAAAAAGGATTTGAGTGGAGCCTGACAAACCACCCAACCCTTCAGCAGCCATCTTGAATTGTACTACTGTATTTGGCCTTTGTCCTGGGAGAAGAGAATGCTTCATACACAGTTGAAGTCCTAATTCCAGGAGATACACTATAGTTATGAGAACATTACAGGAGCTATAAATAGCATTTTCCCTGGTACAAGTGTCATGATCTAATGGGAGTATTGCCCATGCCTGTTGAAAGGCATGGCAAATCCAACAGGATCCATAATTCTTGCTCGACAAATGGCAGGCTTTTGAGACAGAGAGAGCAAAGGCTACATTACCAGCACATTGAAAGAGCTCTTGGTCGTTTCTGTCAGGGTAAATTAGGCAAGTACTGTTTTGAAGAATTATGAGAGCAATTAGGCTTGGTAACCAGAGGTGTAATTTCACCATCAGGGAAGCACCTTTTGCAAGTTACAGAATGACCAAAAAGAATACAAAACCAGTCCATAACCCTTGCCATGTATTAGTTTAGAGGAGGGTTATGGACTATTTGCTAGGGGGTGTAATTTTCTTAGGCATGTATTAGTTTAGAGGAGGGTTATGGACTATTAGCCAGTGACCACTTTATAGGCTACCTTTCACACAAGCAGTGAAAGGGGAGAGCTCAGGAAAAGAGGCATGAATAATTTCACCTATATGACAACAGGATATCAACCCACAACTGCAAAGGCTAGTTGGTGACTAGTAACATGACACAGAAATAAGTAATGATGGACATATGTCACTATCAATATTGAGATGCTACATGCACTATCATGCAAGAATAGGGATGTATGGTTTAGAAATTTGGTTTGATTGTGTCAAAAAGCTAATACAAAATTTACTACATGTATTTTTGAAAAGGTGAGATGAGAAGAGGTCTCCTAAGGACTTCTTGATTGCTGTATTACTCCTGTCAAAGACGAGATGAGATGAGGTCCCCTAGGGACTTTCTGATTGCTGCATTGCCTGTCTTTTCAGGTGACATGAGAGAAGTTAGGGATATTGGAGGACACCTTTTCAGATGATTGACATGTATCCACTGTGGCTGGGAGTCAGTGAGGATGGCTGTTCTCATCAGCTGTTCTCATTCAGGCTGTGCACTAATAATCACCTGGAAGAAACAGAGACATCACCTATACTATTCAAGTTTTCAATCAGAGCTTAAGTAACCCCGGTGTTTCATTTACATCTAGATCACCTGTAAATTAAACACCGGGGTTACTTTTGGTCCAAGGGGTTGGAAATGGTAGGCCCATAATTACCTCAAAAGGAGACAGTTTGGATCTTGAATTGGGACTTGTTATGTATGGGATATATGGGACTACTTTATTTCATTGCGCATTGATAGTGATTGTTTAAGAGTAATATGCACATGCGCACAAGTGTGTATTGAGTCTTCACAAGTTCAGTAAAGGAGCCACGGCTCGTTAAATGGCAACTCTTGTGTCTGTGCTTTATTGTAGCACATAAGGTTGAATGTGTGTAACAGCATACACAACAATTGGCGACGAGGATCGGATCATCTGTGAAGGAATGTCACGCGGAGCTGGACTTTTTTTACTCGTGAGGAAAGTGGAAACTTCAACGAGGAGAAGAGTAGCCACACCGAGAGGGAAGCAAGCGCGTGAGTGAAGTTCTCTGGCGAGCTAAGCTGACTGTTGACTGTGATAGAAGCTAGCACACTGAAACGCTGAGGAAAATGTCACAAAATCAAACAAACCCGACGGTAAATACTGCACCAACCATGGCGGGGATAATCGGACGAATGGACAGTTTTGATAGTGCATCGGAAGACTGGACAACATACGTTGAGAGGTTGGATCAGTACTTTGTTGCAAACGACATTCCAAACAGCAAAAAGGTAGCTGTACTGCTTAGTGTAATGGGAGCTAAGACATATAATTTGCTACGCAGTCTCATGACTCCAGATAAACCTGCTAATAAGTCTTACGCAGCCATTGTTACTGCTTTAGAGACTCATTTGAATCCGAAGCCTCTAGTCATTGCTGAGCGTTTTAAATTTCATAAACGAAACCAGTTAAAGACAGAGTCTATTGCTGAATTCGTGGCAGAGTTGAGGAGACTGTCTGAGCATTGTGCATTTGGAAGAAATCTATCAGATTCACTGCGAGACAGATTGGTGTGCGGGCTGCACAACGAAAATATACAGAAACGGCTGTTAACTGAAAAAGACCTGACGCTTAAACGTGCCATTGAGCTCGCGACGTCAATGGAAGCTGCTGCCAAAGGCGCTACCGAGCTGCAACAGCAGATGGCGCAAGAATGCCATGTACACGAGTGCAACGTACATAAGATAGACAAAAGACAACAGAAAAATGATGCATGTTATCGCTGTGGAAAGAAGTCACACACTCCAGCTGAATGTTGGT
>JAPEKO010000022.1:26986126-26997027 GCA_027576075.1 Cathorops hypophthalmus
GACCCAATTATCGCGCATGTGATTGGCTGATCTTCCAGCGATTTTAACAGGCTCTATCTTTCTTAGTGCGGGGTTTCGCGTGGAGAACTTTTTCCAGTATGATTTTTGAGGGTTCAACTTTTATTTCAGACAAGAAAAACGTAGTTCCATGCATTTCGGAACGAGGGTGAATGCTACAGATTACAGCTAAAGCCACCTTACAGCATTACTTTCAACTGCCTTCAATTGAAGTGACAATCTGATTTGGTTATAGTTCTTCTGGAAGTGAAGCGCTTTTTTGTTGTTGTTGTTTTTTTTGTTTCTAATTTCTATTTTTCTGTTTGTTCATGATTTTAGTGATTGAACACTGATTGGTTAGTTAATTTAGCAGTTGCTTGATGAACCTCATGCAACTATCCAATCAGCTGATAACGTAGCAGCAGTACAATCCATAATATCATGGACATACAGGTCACAACTTTCAGTTAATATTTCCATCAAATATCAGAATGTGGGGGGGAAATGTGATCTCAGTAACTTTCAGTATTGCAGGGTTGTTGTTAGTGCTAAAATGACTGGCTTGAGTATTTCATATACTACAGAGTTCCTCAGAATTTCATGGACAAAAGTGGAAACAAGAAAATGGGCATGGAGGCAATGGTTTTTTTTAACATATTTTTATTTATTTATTTTTATTCATTTATTTATGTTTTCAACTATTTGATGTGAACATTAACTGAAGCCCTTGAACTGTATCTGCATGATTTTATTCTTTGTGCTGCTGCTAGTTTGGCTGATTGTAAAATTGCATGACTGAGCAGGTGTATAGGTGTTACTACTGAAGTGGTCAGTGTAATTTGAAGAGAAAAATATGGGAATAATAATTGTACAGACACACACAAACACTGTCCTTTGTTCATCCTTTGCTGCAGCATCCCTTTGGACATTACTAAATTTACAGTGAATGAATGTCTTGTCCTATTCATTGTAGTGGCTTCCTTCTGACCTGTTCCACATCTTCAGTGTCCCCATTCATTCTGATATACTTTTCTCACTCTCTATTTTCATTCGGTACAGTCTCTCCTCCACTTTGTTTACACGCCTTTATTGTTTTTCTTGGCTCTTCTCCTCCCTTCCATGCAAGGCAAACCTCCTCCCTCAAAACAAGGTGTTTAGATTTGTTCTTCTACATTGAAGTGTAAGGAGAAACCACTGTGTCATTTATTCCTATTGACTAATACAAGTGCAGACCCCTGGGGATATTTATAGAACTATATGTGGAGACCTGAAACAGAGATGGTTCATTTTGGGGCAGCCATTTAAATGGAAAGATCAACTATTTATAGACAGTCACTGCATGTCTACAGTTTTTATATACAATGTGCCCAAATTGCACAGTGGGAGACATTTATTAAAGGTGCTGGCTCCCCATTCTCCGAATACTCTGTGGTAAGAAGTGAACTGCCATTTTCAATACTAGCGATTGTGGCAACAGGGGCGTGGTCAAGTGTTGGTTTGTGAATGGAGGACAGGGCCAGGAAAGGTGAATGGCAAAGTCAGTACACCTGTTATTGATTAAGGTGGTGTCTGTGTATGTATTGCAGTAAGGATGGAAGGTAGAAAAGGAGGTAGAGAGCAATGAGAGGGGCTCTCTCCTGACCAGAATGTACGTGTGTGTGTGTGTGTGTATGTGTGTGTCCATCCACATGAGTGAGATTAGTAAATCTGAAAAGCAAAGCACAAAATCAGAAATAAAGGCTGTGCTAGCATAATTTCCCACCTGCTACGCTTCAGCATTCCACCCTCATCAGGGATTTGCCACAGTGGTGCCTCATGTGAGGATACTGAAGGGAACCACCCCATGGAGCCCTCTCCATTGAAAGATCTAAATTCATGCCCTTGCCACTGCCCAACAGAGCCAGCACCAAGTGCTGACTGCCCTCCGGCAGGAGCAACATTTTGAAGCCTTGCTGCTGTCTCAGCAGGAAGAGTGCCAGGCATTCTGGCACCTGCTTCTGTTGGTGGGGTCCTTGACCACCACTGCAACAGACCCACCCCATGTCACGCTGACAAAGATAGGACCGCACAACGACTTGGAGCCATTCATCATCCTCTTTGAGCAAGTGGCTGAAGCATGGGGGTGGCCAGTCAAACAACGTATGGCATGTCTACTACCACTGCTGACTGGGGAGACACAGCTCACCCCACAACAGCTCCCCGCAGACAGCTGGCTTGTCTATACTGACCTGAAGTGAGCCATCCTGCAGCATGTTGGCCACTCTCCAGTGTAACATTGCCAACACTTCCATGCGCTGACATTGGAGGAAGTCAACTAACCATTTACTTTTGGCCAACAGCTCTGGGACGCCTGATGGCAGTGGCTGAGATTGGAGGAAGGCGACACTGAGGGGATCACTGACCTGGTGACACTGGAGCAGTTCATTGCCCAGCTTCAAGAAGGAATGGTGGCGTGGGTCCAGTGCCACCGCCCAGTGTCACTGGATCAGGCCATTGAATTGGCGGAGGACCATTTGGTGGCTCTTCTGGCAGCAGGCAGACATTCTGCCTCTTCGCTTTCTCCTTCTTCCCCCCTCTCTTCTTTTCACTCCTGCTGCGTTCCCCCACCACAGAAGTGGGGGCCGCCACACCCATGTTGTCTACCTCCTGCCTTCCCCTTCTGTGTCTTCTACCCCCCCACCCCAGGTGAGGAACACTTATTGCCAGTACAGAGGTGAAGTCTGGGCTGGTATGATGGCACTGGGGGGAGGGGCATGTCCAGGGCCAGTGCTCTGTGATGGAGGTGGAAGCTGTGGTCCAGATCCCCAACATACCAGAGACTACCCTCAATCAGGTCAGAGCATATCATATACCAGTGAGTGTTCAAGGGGATATGTATCACATGGTGGCGGATTCCGGCTGTAATCAGACCTTAATCCACCAAAGCCTGATGCAAGTTGAACCATTGGGGAGAGCAGAAGTGGTGAAGATTATGTGTGCATGTGCACAGGGATGTTCACAAGTATCCACTTGTGTCCACCCACATTCTATTTTGGGGGAAAAAACATAGTGTAATCATGACAGTTAACCTGTGTCGCACCCACGCACTGATTCTGGGAACTGATTAGCCAGGGTTTAAAGGCTTAATGGGGGAGGGGGGATCCCAGTGTGGCATTGACTGGGGAAGCTGTCTCCGAGCCATCTACACCAGCACCACATCAGGGTCATATGAGGAATAGGGAGCAGCTCATCCCTCCTTCCTCCCCCAGCCATTCCCTCAAGGATGAACAGATGCAAGACAAGACTCTGTGTCATGTCTTTGACCAAGTGAGAGTAATCAATGGTCAACCCCTCCAGCCAAATGTGACTCCCTCCTTCCCGCACTTCACTATTATTATAGATAAGTTGTACTGAGTAATGCAGGACACTCAAACCGGTGAATGTATAACACAGTTGTTAATCCCAAAGATCTGTAAGGAACTCATACTCTACACAGCTCACTTTAACCCGATGGCCAGACATTTAGGACAGGATAAAACACTAGTCTGAATAATGGCTCCATTCTAGTGGCCAGGGATTCATGGGGATGTCCGTTGCTAGTGTGCGGCATGCCACAAATGCCAACTAGTAAATCAAGCAGCCACCCCAAAAGCACCTTTGTGCCCTCTCCATCCAATTGAGACCCCCTTTGAGAGAATTGGCATGGATCTCATTGGGCCATTAGATTGGTCAGCATGGGGATATTGCTTTATTTTAGTCCTGGTAGACTATGCAACATGATATCTGGAAGCTGTGCCTCTCCACAATATTTCAGCATGCAGTATCGCAGAGGCACTCTTCCATGTTCTCTCCCAAGTTGGAATTCCCAAATAAATCCTGACTGACCAAGGCACTACATTTATGTCATGCACACTTCACAAATGGTATGGGTTATTGGAAGTCACCCAGGGGCGGTGGTGCGTAGCCACCCATACCATTTACCTGAACACAAAAAACATGTGTTTCAGGACAAACTCAAGGCCATGCTCAAAATTGGCATAATCAAGGAGTCCCACAGTGACTGGAGCAGCCTGGTGGTCCTGGTGTCCAAGACCAATGGGTCAATGCAGTTCTGTGTGAACTACAGAAAAGTCAACACAGTGTCTAAATTTGATGTGTCCCCAATGCCTCACATTGATGAGGTGCTCAATCAATTAGGTGCTGCTCATTTTTATTCAACACTGGATTTGACAAAGATATATTGGCAGATCCCCTTGACTCCTCTATCCCAAGAGAAAATGACCATTTCCACACTGTTCAGATTACACCAATTTGTCACACTTTCTTTTGGGTTATTTGGGGCTCTTACTGTTGCAGCAGTTCATGGACAAGACCCTCCACCCCCATGCTGCCTATGTGGTGGCCTACAGTACCTTAATGACATTATTATATATAGCAATAATTGGTCGTGGTACCTAGAACATCTTAGGGCTGTCCTAGAGGGGTCGCTGAGGTGCGTGGGTTTTGCAGCTAACCTGAAAATGTGTGTGATTGGGTGGGTGGAAGTATGGTATTTGGGTTTCCATGTGGGCAGGTGCATCCCCAAATTGGCAAGACTGCAATGATTGCAGCTGAGGCCCAAGACCAAAAACAAGTGCAAGGCTGCCGCAATTATGGCCTACTCAAGGCCCAAGACCAAAAAGGGGGCAAGACAGTTCCTGGGGCTGGCTGGCTATTATTGCAGGTTCATACCTAAATTATTTAGATGTCACCAGCCCGTTGACTGATCTCACTAAAAAGAGAGCACCAGATCTGGTCCAGTGAATGGAGCAGTGCCAGCCAGCTTTAACCAAGGTAAAAGCTGCACTGTGTGGAGGGCCACTTCTACACTCCCTTGGCTTCTCCCTCTCTTTCCCCCCTTCATATTGCAGATGGATACATTGGACAAAGGGCTGGGGGCCATTTTGTCCCAGAAGGTAGAGGGCAAGGAATGTCCAGTGCTGTACATCAGACGCAAGCTCTCAATGCATCAAAGTAAATATAGCAACATCAAAACAGAGTGCCTGGCCATCAAGTGGGCAGTCTTCACCTTCCAACACTACCTGCTGGGGCACCCCTTTTGGCTCCACCGCATGAAGGATGCCAATTCACAGATCACCTGTTTGTATCTTGCCCTCCAGCCATTTAAATTCAAGGTGGGCCACAGGCCGAGAGTGCAGATGGTAGTGGCAGATTTCCTGTCCTGTCAGGGGGGGCAGTCCGCTGCAGGCCAGATGGCTCCCCAGCCTAAGTCGGGCAGTGAGGGGTATGTGGCAGTGGGGGCATGGCCAAGCATCAGTTTGTGAATGGACAGCAGGGCCAGAGAAGGTGAGTGGCAAAGTCAGTACACCTGTTGTTGATTAATGTTGTGTCTGTGTGTGTTTTGCAGTGAGGATGGAAGGTAGAAAAGAGGGAAAGAGTGATGAGAGGGGCTCTCTCCTGACCAGAACGTGTGTGTGTGTGTGTGTGTGTGTGTGTGACCATGTGAGTGAGATTAGTAAAGCTAGAAAAAGCATGAAAAACAAAACATGAAAGCAAAAATAAAGGCTGTGTTAACATAATTTCCCACCTGCCGCATGCCTGATGTGGGTATTCCACCCACATCAGGATTTTGCCACAGTGATATTCCAAAAACAATCTGCAACATTTTGGCAACATCCTAGTCTATCTATCCATCCATTATCTGTAACCACTTATTCTGTGCAGGGTCACGGGCAAGCTGGAGCCTATCCCAATTGATTAAGGGTGAGAGGCGGGGTACACCCTGGACAAATCACCAGATCATCGCAGGGCTGACATACAGAGACAACCATTCGCACTCACTTTCACACCTACAGTCAATTTAGAGCCACCAATTAACCTAACCTGCCTGTCTTTGGGGGAAACCGGAGCACCCAAACAGAACATGCAAACTCCACACAGAAAGGCCCCTGTCAGCCACTGGGCTTGAACCCAGAACCTTCTTGCTGTAAGGCAACAGTGCTAACCACTACACCACTGTGCCGCCTATCCTAGTCCATATATCTTAAATTGTAATGTGAATTAAAAAGATATTTTTCAAAGTACTAATATTATAAAAGTTCTTTTGACTAACCATTCCATTTTCATATGCCCTTTCCATTGTTATGGACCTGAACTGGCCTTGGCCAGCTGATGGGCAGCTGTGAAAGGAAGAAAAAAAAAAGCCATATTTTGCTCAAAGCTTCCACATATGACAGGTAGATGAAGAAACAGTTTGAGATGGGTTTTGAAGGGATCACTAACAGTAAATATATTGAGGTTTTTCTGCACAGAGAGGTAACAGAGTATCAGTCATGGTCTTTCAAAATGCAGTGGCCCATATGAAAACAAATACAACTAATTGATTCCTGGGAAAGTTGAGCCAGCCCATTTAAGTATGAATGTACAGGTCTAAAGAACAACTACATGCACAGTAATGTAGTATTTTTTATAAGAAATTGTTGACAAATTACCAATTGTCTTTATTAATAGAATATTAAAGACTGAAACTTAGTGTGAGACACTTCTGGCTGGCACCTAAAAAATGAAACATAGCACATCATACAGGGAAACTGCTTCATGTCCACAACAGCGATGTAACTCTTAAGTAGTCACCCACTTCCTGTTTCACACAGGTAGAAATATAATGTGGCACAGAGGCCACATTCCCTTAGTTGTTCATCAGCATAGGGATGATTAGAGCATACACAACGTGCAGACAAAAGTGCATGGACCTTCGTGAATCAGGCTGTAAATTTTGCCTGAAACTCTCCATATTCACTCATGAAGCAAATATCAAACACCTATATTTATAATGAACATGTCTGGAAGAAGAAGTAGGAGGATCTACAATGATGTGAAGCTGGTTTTATTTTGAAGAAGCTGGGAACCTTGTTAGGGTACATCACTTCATTGTCATGAAATCCAGAGAGCTGAATGCAAGTGCAGTGATTTAATGATACACAACTGATAAACAGACAAAGCATGGAAAAGAACCCAAAAAGAAATCATAGTGAAAATACATAGAGTAAAAAAAAATATGACTGAGATAACTGTAACAACTTTGGATGTGTGGAAAATGAAGAACTGGAGACTGCTACAATCCAAGGTGCACTTTATTTTTTATGCTCAGTTAAGACACGCACACAGACACCACACACATTGGGGAAACTCCGCTCTCTCGCTCTCTCTCTCACCCCCCACACACACCTCTATCTGAAAGGCACACAGAAAAATGTGTTAAAAGGCAGCCAGTAATTAGACCCAGGTGTAACTCATGACATGTTACCTGCTGGTTCAACCTGACTCCTCACCATTCACAGCCGATGCTCAACCACACCTTTGCTGCCACATACTCCCACTGCCTGACACAGGCTGGGGAGCCATCCAGCTTACCCCTCCCACCCCCAGTGGGAGAGATAATCTGCCACCATCATTTGTGCCCCCAGCCTGAGTACCACCTCAAATTTAAAGGGCTGAAGGGCCAGATATCAAATGAGTGATCCATGTGTTGGAATCCTTCATGCAGTGGAGCTTCTGGAGTGGGGCATGGTCAGAACAGAAGATGAAATGGCATTCTAGCAGGTAGTACTACAGAGTGGGGACTGCCCACTTGATAGCCATGGTGCTGTACTTCGACTCTTGCATGGTCCAAGCTTGTGGCTGATATACAGTACAGTACAGCTCACCCCCTCAACCACCTGGGACAAAACAGTCCCCAGTCCTCTGTCTGATGCATTGGTCTGCAAAACAAAAGGGAAAGAAAAGTCAGGAGAATGCAACAGTGGGCCCCTGCACAAAGCCACTTTTACAAGAGCAAAAGCGCATTTACATGGTTCTGTCCACTGGACTGGATCTGGTGCCCCCTTTTTAGTGAGGTCAGTCAGCAAGCTGATGAGGTCTGCAAAGTTCAGCACAAACTGCTTACAATAGCCAGCCAGCCCCAGGAACTGCCTCACCCCCTTTTTGGTCTTAGGTCTTGCATAGGCTGCAGTTGCTGTAGTTCTATCAATTTGGGGATGCACCTACCCATGACAAGTGGAAGCCCAGATACCATCCTTCAACCCACTGAATTGCACAATTTTTCAGGTTTGTTGTGAGCCCCACATGCCTCAGTGACAGCCCTGGGGTGTTGTAAATGCTGCTGACAATCATTACTATAAATAATGATATCATCTAAATAGGCAGTAGCATACACATTGTGGGGACAGTGGATTCAGTCCATAAGATGCTGAAACATATCTGGGGCCCCAAACAACCCAAAATGAAGGGTGACAAATTGGTGTAAACCAAAGGGAGTAGAAAAGGCTGTTTTATTGCAGGATAATGGAGTCAAGGGGATCTGCCAATATCCATTTGCAAATCCCAGGTTGATTAAAAGCGAGCTGTGCCTAACCGATCGAGCAGCTCATCAATGTAAGGTATTGGATATGCATCAAATTTAGACACTGTTGACTTTTCTATAGTCCACACAGAACCAAACTGACCCATCAGTCTTGCAAAACAAGACCAGTAGGCTGCTCCAGTCACTGTGTGACTCCTCAATTTCTCCCATCTCAAGCATAGCCTTGAGTTCATCCTGAGCCACAGTTTTCTTGTGCTCAGGGAGCCGATATGGGTGGCTGTGCACCACCATGCCTGGGGGAGTCTCAATGTAGTGCTCTATGTCAGTGTGACCAGGGAGGGGCAAGAACACATCACAGAATTCCTTTTGCAAACCTATAACTTGTGCTCTTTGGGACAGTGAGAGGTTGTCTCCACAGGGGACCAAGGTGAATTGGACTGCACTTTTTGGACTTTTTTGATGTGGGCAGTAAAATGAGCACTTTATCTCCCAGAGAAAATTCCCTTAGCCTTGTCCCTCTGTTGTACAGATGGGATTGACATTCTTGCACCTGTAGCAAATTCTCCTTGGTTCTGTGACTCACTGCATGGAGTTTTGCCCACAGGTCAAGAACCTACTGAATTTCATTTTTGCTTTGGGAAGGTCACTCCCCACAGTTGTCTTTAATGATGTGCAAGACGCCATGAGGCTTGCACCCATACAGCAATTCAAATGGGGAAAATTGGGCAGAGGTGTCTGGGACCTCACACACTGCAAACAGAAGTTCTAGCCATTTATCCCAGTTTCTAGCATCCCTGTGAATGAACTTATGAATCATGTTTTTGAGTATTTGGTTAAATCATTTGACCAGCCCATCCATTTGAAGATAATGAACACTACTACAAATCGATTTAATCCCCAATAATTATTTGTGTAGTGTGCACGACACAGTTCCTTGGTCAGTCAGGATGTCTTTCAGAATCCAAACTCAGGACATAATTCAGAAGAGTGTGTCTGCAACACTACATGCAGAGATATTGCGGAGAGCCATCTCTTCCAGGTATCACATTGCATAAGCCACTATAACTAACATCAAGCAATATCCACATGCAAATTGATCTAATGACCCAATGAGAGTGTGGCAGCGGGGGCATGGTCAAGCGTCGGTCTGTGACAGGAGGGCGGAGTCAGGGAAGGTAAGTGGCAGAATCACTACACCTGATGTCACTTAACATGTGTTTGTGTCTTCCCAGTGACTGCACCCTATATAAGGAGAGAGAGAGAGCAGCAGGGAGAGCTCTCTTCCCAACCAGACAACTGATGTGTATGCGTGTCTGTGTGTGTGACTGAGACTGCGTATGAAGACAACTGAAAAGTGTCTAAATAAAAGTGTTTTGGAAACTCAGTTCTGACCTGCCGTATCTCTGTGCTCCACCCACCCGTCCGAATTGCTACAGTGGAGCCGAAACCCGGGACCTAGCACAGAGAAAACAGCCCCATGGAATCCTCCCCCTTCGCCGAACTGGTCCATGTCCTCGCCACGGCCCAGCGGAGCCAGCACCAGGTGCTAGTCGCCCTCCAAAAGGAGGAGGAGCAACAGTTCGAGGCCCTGTTGCTGGCACAGCAGGAAGATCGACAGGCATTCCGGCACCTCCTCGCATCGGCGGGGTCTACCACCTCCACCGCGGGCCCTTCCCACCTCACCTTCACGAAGATGGGCCCGCACGACGACCCTGAGGCCTTCCTCATGCTCTTTGAGCAGACAGCAGAGGCCTCGGAGTGGCTGGTGGAACAGCGCGTGGCGCGCCTCCTCCACCTGCTAACGGGCGAGGCGCAGCTGGCTGGTCTACACCGACCTCCGCTGGGCCATCCTCCAGCGTGTGGGGCGCACCCCAGAACATCGTCGTCAGCGCTTACGCGCTCTGCGCCTAGAGGAGGTCGGCTGGCCGTTTGCGTTTAGCCAGCAGCTCCGGGACGCCTACAGGCGGTGGCTGAGGGCTGACAACTGCGACGCCGAGGGAGTCAGTCATCGATCTGGTGGCACTGGAGCAGTTCATTGCCCGACTACCAGAAGGGACAGCGGAGTGGGTCCAGTACCATTGCCCGGCGTCACTGGATCAGGCTATCGAGCTGGCGGAGGATCATTTGGCAGCTGTTCCGACGGCAGGACAACAGATTCCCTCTTCTCCCCTCTACTCTCTCTCTCTCTCCCTCCCCTTCTGTGTCTCATCCTCGCCCCATTCCCCCATTGCGGAGGCGGGGGCTGGCTCCACCCCAGCTGGCACGCCACACTCACAGTGCCCTCCCGTCTCACACTTCCGTGTCTGTCTCTCTCCCCCCTCAGGTGAGTGAGCCCCAGAGTGCAGGTGCAGAGAGAAAGCTCAGGCCGGTTTGCTGGCACTGCGGGGAGCCGGGGCACCTCCAGCAGCAGTGCTCGGCAAGGGAGGTGGGCGCGGTGGTCCGAATCCCCGACACGCCAGGAACCGCCCTCAATTGGGCCGGAGCGCATCACATACCGGTGAGTATCCAAGGGGATACATATCAGGCTTTGGTGGACTCTGGCTGTAATCAGACCTCAATCCAC
>JAPEKO010000022.1:28988661-28999356 GCA_027576075.1 Cathorops hypophthalmus
TGAAACATTTGTCATTATTGGGAATTTGATCTGGTGTTCTACGACCGCATAATGGGTGCGATGTAGGTCTTAATTCTCATTTAAGTGGTCTTAAAAAGGTCTTAGTCTTAAATTTATGGTGGTCAAACCTGGGGAAACCCTCTTCTCGGTAATTAGTTTAAAATGGGGTCCTGCTAGCTAGAACTTCTTTCTGAATGTGTCTGCATATGTTGGTGTTATGGTTTTGTGGATTTATGATAATTATGCTTCACCTATTTAAAAATAAACTGCATTCTGTTCTCTCCAAAATAAAATAAAGCTCTGGGCAAGTGGAATTGTTTTTCAGGCAAGTATGTTTCGGGTGCTGCTTGCCCAAGGACTGCTTGGAGTAAATCACATCAGTCAGTTTTAAGTGTCCCCGCGGGTACCTGGTTTTGCTACTTTGGTAACACTTCAGTTTTCAATTCAACAAGAAAATTAATGTCGTACTCCAAGATAAGCACGCAATGCTGCAAACATTATGAAGGAATCTGGGATCGGACACATTTACTAATGCACACAGATTCACCTAATTGTGTTGAAGATATTGTACGTTGTCAGTTCTAAGTGTTTTGTTGAGTACAGTCCTCCAGAATCTTCAAGTCACCCAGAATATTCAGAAGGAGTGTCTTATCAGCAGTTCAGTACAGACCTTGCACCAGCAGCATGTGTCAGCACTCAGTCATTGCTGTCCTTGCGTGGAGAGGTTATTGGCGTGAGCTGACGTGTGTGTGTGTGTGTGTGTGTGCGCGTGTGTGCGTGCAGAGCGAGCTGTAGGCGAGGGTGAGAGGATGCTGGAGCTACTGCAGCGTTGGGGCTCACGCAAATCAGAGGTCCGCTTCTTCCTGCGCCACGAGAGAGTTCCCGGCCGTGAGCCAGGTGAGTTCAACTCGATAAGTAGCGATGGACCGAGACAGGTGAGTTTTTAGTCTGATGATTAGTGTGGCATGAGACAAGCGAGTTTTGCATCGTGCAGTTAAGGCCCTGTGAGATCAGCATGATTTAGTTTCTCACAGTGTGATTTAGGGGAGTTGAGTATGATTTTAGTTTGTAACCATGATGTTTGGGGGAGTGTATCGTTTCTTACAGTATGATATCAAATGAGTTTAGCAATATATATATTCTTTTTCTTGTTTACAGGATAAGGTGAGGCATAGCGTGATTCATTCATTACAGTACGATTTCATCTGAATGTATTGTGATTATCTTATTACAGTAAGCACTCAGATGAGATTATCACTAATTTCAGTCAAGTTTAGCATGATTTTAGTTTATCGCCAGGCAAATCGGGCGAGTTTAGCGTGATTTAGTTTACGGCTGGGCAAATCGGGTGAGTTTAGCGTGATTTAGTTTACAGCTGGGCAAATCCGGTGAGTTTAGCGTGATTTAGTTGATCGCTGGGCAAATCGGGTGAGTTTAGTGTGATTTAGTTGATCGCTGGGCAAATCGGGTGAGTTTAGCGTGATTTAGTTGATCGCTGGGGAAATCGGGTGAGTTTAGTGTTATTTTAGTTTACCGCTGGGGAAATCGGGTGACTTTAGCGCGATTTAGTTTAACGCTGGGCAAATCGGTTGGGTTTAGCGTGATTTTAGTTTCAGTGTGTTTTCAGGTGAGTTTAGTTTCACAGTATGATTGAGGTGAGTTTCATTTGGCGAGTTTCACAATGTGATCTCAAGTAGTTTTAACTTTTATCACAGTGTGATTATCAGGTGGGTATAGCATAATAAGGTCACTGTGATCCCAGCCAGGTGAGTTTCACACGGCTGTCTGATCTCGGCTGAAGCGGATAAGCGTGAGCAACTCAAAAGAAAGCTCCTAATAACTTTCCCCACCAAGGAAACGGATCAGTACCCAAATACCCTGAGAAGCTACATCACCTGCTTCTCATCACCTGGTCTTTAAATGGGAATCACTTGAGTGTGTGTACACACACGCACGCACGTTTTATGAGAACCAGATTTGTCAAACTCTTCTTTTTTTTTTTTCTTCATAGACTGCATAAGTGCTGCTCTTTTCTCCGGTTATTCAACACTGATTTGGTAGAAAATATGTTGCGTAATCTTGTCGCAGTCCTCCTCTCACCCCTTTTGAGCCTTCAGTCTAACCCTCTGTGAAAGCAGCCTGTAAGCATGATGTAAATGCCAAACTTCAATGCAGGCCAGAGGATGATTTACTACTTGGTCCTGTGACATTATTTCCCCTTATGAGCGGTGACTCTGACTTCTTGTTCAGAGAACCGTGCTAAATGTGTGGCTCATCGCCAGTCACAGAACTACAGTGTCCTTTGTTCTAGCGAAGGCTTGGTGCTAATTTTGAGTTGACTGGTTTTTCTAACCTGCATGTGACCCCCTGCTTCAATCCGTCCATTGAAAGTGGGTCTTTTTTCTTCATTTCGTCACACCCCATTGATCACGTTAGCAGTTTTTGTCAGATATGAGTGTGTTGTGTCAAATGACATAATTAATGTATTACGTCAACGTTTTCCAGGAAATGCCAGGAGCATGGAACAGAGGAGGAACGGTGTAAAAGGACCCCCAGATAGAAGGATGGAGAATGGGGTGAGTCACTGACTGTTTTTTCTTCGAGCAAAATAATTAATAAGATGCCTTTTTGTAAGAAAGCTAGTATTCGTTGATGTGTGTGGGGGGGGAGAAAAAAGTATTGAAGAACGGAAATGAGTGAAGCTGCTTTTGTGAATTCCTTTCATGAAACCTGAGCTTCGTGTGATGTGTGCCTACATGTGTTTTGCAGGTGGCTGCTCCACGCATGGACATGACTCTAGCTGAGCTGCAGGAGATGGCGACGCGACAGCAGCAACAAATCGATGCGCAGCAGCAGCTGCTGGCCTCGAAGGTAGCTGAAGCTTTTAGAAGTGGGATAAGGTCGTGTGAGATTGTAGAAGGAAACGTTCGTAATTCCATTTAGAAGTAATGGACCTGCCCAATAAGTGTATTTATGGTATAATACTTGGCCATCGACCCTTTCTTGCCTTGACGTATAGGAACAGCGCCTGCGCTACCTGAAGCAGCAAGATCAGATGAAGCAGCAGCAGGCTTCCGAACAGGAGAAGTTACAGCGCCTCAGGGAGAACGTGGAGAAGCAGGAGGCTCGGCTCAAGAAAGTGCGTGCTCTCAAAGGCCAGGTGGAGCAGAAGCGCATCAGCAATGGAAAACTGGGTGAGTGTTTATCAGTAACATCACATGTTTACTATTATGACTTTTGGATGATCTCATATTGTTGTACTATATGTATTGTTTCACTTCTCGTCCCTGAGATGTCTGAAGTGTTTCCGTTTTTTTTTTTTTCTCCTCTCCTCCAGTGGAGGAGATCGAGCAGATGAACAACCTCTTCCAGCAGAAGCAGCGTGAGCTCGTAGTGGCAGTGTCTAAAGTAGAGGAGCTCAGCAGGCAGCTGGAGATGCTGAAGAACGGCAAGATGGACGCTCTACACGATAATCAGAGCGCTGTGGCTGAGCTCGATCGTCTCTACAGAGAGCTACAGGTATGGCTCTTAAACATCAGTCACACTATTTATACATCACGTCCACTAAATTTCCTTCTTATTGCTCACTACTCGTTGCTCGTGTGGGTCTTGTTGGTTTTACACTGCGTACTTGCTCCTGTTTTGAGATCAAATGATAGTGTGAGAGAAGAATAATTGGATAAAATAAAAGGTTAAAAAGAGCTTTAAATAAGAGCCTCGAAATTTGACACCTGCCTTGAAATGAACTGTACAGTACCCCCTTATATGACGAAATAGAAAAATAGTGGGATATTGGCATAGAAAGAAAACTAAAAATGTTGAAATAGTGGTGTTTGATCAGCTCAGAGTCCTTTAATGAGGGGGGGGAGGGGAAGTAAAAAGCTGTTATTGTATCCCCCGTACGACATGGGGGATACTATGGATTTGCGTCGGTTGCGCGTCCACCGCCGCGTCCGCAGACACTTGCTTGTAAATGCTCTAAAACTTGCAATTCTTATTTGATTTCTTTCAAACTTTCACAGCACAGTTATATGGGTTAGGGCTCAACGCCTATCGAAAACGGTGATATCTTGAAATTCTCGACTCTGATGGGCATTTTTGTGCAGAAATGTTTTGTCCGGGTGGGGTTTTGTCCGTTTCCCTTCAAAATGACTGGGTGTACGGGGGATACACTTGCCGTTGCACAGCGCAACAGTTAAGCCTCGTGGTTACTACACATTGGGTGAATTTGTGGTGCTGCTTACTGGTTGGACAGGGAAATGTATCTAGTAGTACTGGATTTGGGACCTGACCAAAACTAGTGCAAAAGCAAGAGTAGCTTGAGGATCAGTTGGCATAAAAGTTGTAGAAGAGTAGTGATTTATAATTCCACTTTTTGCTGTCAACCACAAGAGTCTGGTTCCTCTCAAGGTTTCCTTGTTTCAGGGAGTTTTTCTTTCACCACAGTCACCTCTGGCTTGCTCATTAGGGATATAAACCTATAACCTGATTTCTCTAAAGCTTCTTTATGACCAGGTCCGTTGAGTTGAATTAGATTTAATGAATGTAGGTCTAAAACGCAAACATTAAAAGGAGTGACTGGTCTGGTAGTGCAAGCTTATGAAATGTGCGGTCTCCTTTTATCCATATACCTTAACAGACATGCGTGCTGTAGAATGATAACATTTTGCAGCTTAAGAGCGGTAGATTTGAAGTGAAAGAATGGGGTTTCACATCTTGCTGCTCAGAAGATGCCCACGGGATTTTATAAACTTGTGCCCAAGCCCCTTTCCGCGCCTGTGTTTAAAGGAGATGCGCAGAACCATGGCCTCACTTTTTGTTTATAAATGCCTTGAGACCTCAAGAAAGGCATATGAATAGTTTTAAGCGATAACAATAATATAGTAATTTTTACAATTAAAGTGATCCATATAGGTAGCAGTCTGCATGAATGACCTTGACATCTGTGACGTCACTGCAGGAAGGCTATCGGTCTCATCACCATTTCCACTATACTAAAACACAGAGCTGACAGCAACTTTGATCCTCCATTTGAGCTAATTTATCGCCATGCCATGTAGATGTGTTGCTGGTTGGTGCAGCAACATGACAGACGGTGGATTTATGTTGCATTCATGGCCCAAGAATGTTCAAACTGCAAAGATTCGGATGCGTTTTGCGAGAAATTCACGGATTGGGCGCCTAAGAAGTGGTCTCTCCTCTGCTCTGCACGTTTTACTGAAGACTCGTACGAAACCTCTGATCTGTTGGAGTGTTGACTATTGGCCCGTATTGAAAGAGGGTGCAACAATTAAAGGAAACCAACAATTAAAGGAAAACTACAAGAAAAGGAAAGGAAGTTCAGTTGCACCAGTTCTCCCGGAGTGTGAGCTGAGCAGTAATGGCGGAGTACTCAGTATGGAGAATGAGTGGACCAGTCGTCAGGTTTCTCTGCTGGATATGCTTGCTTCAGCAGCAATATCTTGCCCTTGCGTGGACGAAGTGAATGAACAAAGAACTGAAAGTCAGATTGTTTGTTTCAAAACAGTTGGCCACACACTCGGCCTTCAAGAAGCGAGAGTGCAGACGGGTAAGATGCAACTCTCATTTGGTTACATCACAACACTCGTTGTTTACTTGCATTTAGATGAATACATTTAACTTGTATTGTGTGTTTTAAGTTACCGGTGTAAGATTATTTAATTTGCTTCAGAACCTGATTATTTAATTAGCCTTTTACATTTTATCAGTGAAAATGCATGCATGTACATGTATGTTGCAGAAGTTATAACGCCTGTCCTGTTTTAATAAGTCACGTGAGACCGTCAGTTCAACTCCATCCAAGTCTCGAGATGGCTTTGTTCTCTGGCTTTATTTCGTAAGGTGGGGGCCTCCGTGGCCGACGTGTTCCTATCGGATTCACTTTCCGATGGTTTTAAACTGATACAGTTCTACATGTATAGCAGTGGCATGTACACACACTCCAGTTTCAGGACTATCACAGTCAGATGTATTATTATCTGAGGAATCCGGAGAATCTCCAATAAATCCGGACGAAGAGGCCATTGCAACCACCCTCACCTGCCGAGTCTGGTTTTGGTCTATAGCACCGGTTCCCGCTTTGACGTCACGCACTCGGGGCTGGCTGGCTCAGTGGGGCAGCTCAAATGCCAACTTTGCGGTCGATTTTAATTCTCAAAAAAAAAATATTATTCCCATTTATGCAGCATACAAGAGTCAAGGATGGAGATGCTATCCACTTACAAATGTATTTAAAAATAAAGGTTCTGTGTATCTCTTTTAAGCTCTTTGACTGCATACTTGTAGAAACTTCTAGCGGAAAATGAAACCTTAACTTTTTTTTTTTTCCTTCCCTAAAACCGACTTCTTGAGACAATATTGAAATAATTTTCCTTCCCTAAAACCGACTTCTTGAGACAATATTGAAATAATGTTTGTACTATTGTCCTGTTTGTTACTGTTTCCTACTGGGTCCTTCTCTGATGATGACGTTTTCATATTTTTCTCTGTCAGGTACAAACCCACCTGGAGAACCCCACTGACTACCACATCCGCCAGTCTCAGAGGCAACAGGTAAAGGAGTACCTGTCCAGTACCATCGCTCCCAAGCAGGTCGTCCACGCTGCAGCTAGCGTAGTGCACCCTTCTCCACCCAGCATGCCGCAGTGCCAGTCAGCCGGTGCCATGCAACCCCTGCCCTCACCTTGTGCATCACAGCTCGTCACCTCAGGAGGGAACAGTGCCCCCAATAGTCCTATGGCCATGCTGAACATCAGTTGCAGCCATGAGAAAGAGGTACATACCCCCCAGTCCTACACTCTCGGAAAATAAAGGACATTATTGTACCTTTTAGGGGTACAGCGGCTTGTCACTGAAGTGGTATCTTGGAAGGTACTTATTTGTAGCCTTTATATACTGTGTACGGCCTTTCGATTTCATAAAATCTGTGACGTTTAGTTCCCTCTGAAATTTGGCCATTGTGATTGTGTTTATTTCTGTAATATCATGAAAAAAACAGGCCATTCTGCAGTTGGGAAGTTATTTAATCCTGAGGGGATTCCCGAGCAAATAACGTGCATGAAATCACTCACTTCGCACAGACAGAGGAAGTGCACATGTGCAGGTTTAGCTGCTTCTTCTTTTGGATTTTATGGCAGCTGGCATCCAGTGTTGCATTACTGCCATCTACAGGTTTACCTTTGACCCTGCACTGACAGTTCCACCATTCTGTCACTAAATGAACAGCTGATCACACCGAGGTGCTCGCTGAGCGCCAGTATTTATTAGTTTGGTCCCACGTTTCCTTTCCTTCGCAACATAACATCTTTTCTTCTCGCTTTCCGTTACTCTAGTCGGTCTTTCTTTCACGTTTCATTCACACACTCGCATCCTCCTCCATTTTTCTCTCCAGTTTCAAATTTGTATCCCACAATGCCTTGCGCAAATGGGGAAAGCCCACCATGTGATGCATGATTTAGTATCTTGTATTGGGTCATGGTGAAGCAGGAAAAAATGGCGGAGAATTTAGGGCCACATGGCCCTAAATTCATTAATTTTTCTATTTTAAAAAACTAATTAAATTGGAAGTCTGATTCAAACTCTGTAGCTTTCGGTCCACTAAACAAAAATAATTGGGTGTCAGGGAAGATTCTTTTTATGACCTACACTTGAAAAATCTGAAAGGCAGTCTAGCTTTAAATGCTTGGAAGCTTCTTGTACGTGTCTGTCTGGGGGGGGGTGTTTAGGATTTTTTTTTTTTCTTTGCTAAAATGAGTTGTGCAAACCATACCGTAGGCCAGGCAAATGTAAAACTTGGTCAGTAGGTATTATTCCTTCCCACTGTTGAAGTCAGAGTGAGGAGTCTGATTGGCCTGATGGTTTCAGACCATAGCTCGAGAATTGTTAGGGACAATTTTGATTCTTTGCCTTTGTGCAAACAGATTTGCAATTTGGACCATTTATGTATACAAGGCTGCAACCCCTCCCCCACCTCAGACAAATGGACCATATTTCTATACTTCTCACCCCCAAGACCCACTTGTACCCCTTTTCCACCAAATGAGTTCCAGGGCTGGTTTGGGGCCAGTGCTGGTGCTGGTTCATAACTTGTTCAACTTGCGAGCCAGCTGAGAACCAGTTTGCTTTTCTATAGCTCGGGGTGCTAAGCAGAGCCACGTCAGTTACGTCGCTGTATACGTCAGTTATGTCGCTGCGTTTGTATAAATCTTGGCACGAACATCATAGCAACAACAACACGGAGAAGCAGTAGTAGCAACAACAATAATAATGGATGACTTCGCATTTGTACAGCTGCTGCTTCTCGCTGCTTAAAAATGGTGACCTTTCGTGATTGTTGTTGGTCTTAACAACTCCGCGCCCCCCCTGCTGACGTAAGCGGTTCTTTCCTCTGGCCCAGCAAAGAGTTGGTGCTAGCCTGGAACCAGTTTTTCTGGCCCCAGAGCCAGTTCTTTGTCCGTGGAAACAGAAAACCCGGTTCTAAACTAAGCACATGGCCCTGGAACTGCTTTGGTGGAAAAGGGGCATCAGAAACAAATCCGGTCAGCCTTGAGAGAGGTGAGAACTTGGCCACAAGGTGCCGTACAAGACTGTTTTGACTGTACAGACTGGAACATGTTCAGGGAAGCCACCACCTAAGAACATTCAGTGGACCTGGTGGAGTCTTCAGCCTTAGTGACTGGCTACATCAGCAGGTGCATTAAGGATGTTGCTCTTTCCAAAACTGCTCTCTCCCATGCAAACCATAAACCCTGGTTCTCTGTAGAGCGACACACCCTGATGAAAATCAGGGATTCTGCCTTCAAGTCCAAAGACTTACAATACAGCTTGGGCCAACTTGTCATGGGCCATCAAAGAGGTAAAGCAAGCATGTGCAGAGATCAGTGGTCACCTTCATGGATTCTATGGACAATCTGCACATGTGGAAGGGCATTCAAACCATGACGGACTACAAGCCACTATATCAGGCCTGCAGCAATAAGCCTTCCTTGCCAGATGTACTGAAATGGTGTTGTTTTTTTTTTGGGGGGGGGTGCATGTTTTGAGACCCAGAACAGGGAACCAGCAAAGGCGATCACCCCTTCCAAAAAGCAGCAGGCCCCGACAACATACCTGGCCGGGTGCTCCGGGAATGTGCTGGTCAGCTTGCAGATATCTTCTCATGCATCTTCAACACATCCCTGAACATAGCTGTGATCTCTGCATGCCTCAAAACCGCCAAATCATCCCAGTGTGAAAGTTTACAGTTTCTTGTCTCAACAACTCAGGCCTGTAGCATTCACATCTATCATCATGAAGTGCTTCGAGAGGCCCATGAAAACACAACTGCCATGGGCATTAGGCCACTGACAGTTTGCTTATGACAGTTTTGCACCACAGATGTCATTTCAACTGCCCTCCACCTGACCCTCTTGCACTTGGACAACAAGGACCATTGCATCAGAATGCTGTTTATTGACTTCAGTTCAGCATTCAACACAATCATCCCAGAGAAACTGGTACAGAAGTTGGACCTGATGGAGGCGTGAAAACACACCTTTTGTAATTGGATCCTGGACATCCTGACTGACGGGCCCCAGTCAGCCTTGATAGATCACAACACCTAGGTCCTCAAATTTGAGAACAGGGCTGTGTGCTCAGCCCGCTACTGTTTACTCTACTGACGCATGACTCTGCTGCCCAGTACAGCTCAAATTACATCATCAAGTTTGCAGACGACACAGCAGTAGTGGGTGGTGTCAGTAACAGCGATGAGTCTGCATACAGAGCAAAGGTCAAACATCTGGTGGAATGGTGTCAGGACAACCTGACTCTTTAACACTGCTCTTGACTTCAGAAAGAATCTTGCTGCTTGCGCCCCACTGCATATCAATGGCTCTACTGTTGAAACAGTCAGGAGTGTGAAGTTCTTGGGAGTGCACATGGGCGACAACCTCTCCTAGACCCTGAATGCCACCACTATCGCCAAGAAAGCTCAACAGCTTCTACACTTTCTGTGAAAGCTGAAGAAGGCCAACCTTCCTCCTCCTGTCCTCACATCCTTCCTTCTACTGAAGGACCATTGAGAGTGCTCTCTGCTGTTCCATCACTGTCTAGTTTGGGAACTGCAATGTCGCTGAACAAAAGTCCCTGCAGTGGATGGTGAGGACGGCAGAGAGGATCACTAGGGTCCCTCTCCCACCCATCTCCCAACTCTATAAGAAGCACCTCATCCGACATGCCAACAGCATAGTGCAGGACAAGTCCCACCCATCACATGCACCGCTCTCCTTCCTGCCGTCTGACCGAAGGTACCAAAGCATCCAAGCCATCATTGCCAGACGCTGCAACAGCTTCTTCTCCCAGCCAGTTGGAGTCCTCAACTCCCTGTTACCCCAAAGAACATTTCTCATCCATTTCCACCAGGCTGCTCATTTGCACTCTCAAATTACGAGTATAGAGGAGAAATTCAGTAGAGTAACAAGATATTAAGTTGTTTCTCATAGTTTTGTCTTGTACTATATTATTGAGGATGGGGGGAAAAAAAGCAGAAATGTCAGATGTTTGTTCCAACCGTTCTCATTTTTGAGCCACATTTAAAGTGCACTTGACAGCAAAATTATGCTCTAAAATAGGTTTCTGTAATAAAACTACAAACACCACTGATCACTTTCATGATGGAACTAACCACCAACAGAA
>JAPEKO010000022.1:30824049-30837002 GCA_027576075.1 Cathorops hypophthalmus
TTTCCTCCTGCCCTGCCTGTGCCCCCCCCCCCCCCCTCCCCTCAGGTGAGTGAACCCTGGAACACCGGTGCAGAGGGAGAGCCTGGGCCAGTATGCTGGTACTGCGGGGAGCCAGGGCACCTCCAGCATCAGTGCTTGGCAACGGAGGTCGGTGCGGTGGTCCAGATCACTGACACGCCAGAGACCGCCCTCGATCAGGCCAGAGCGTATCACTTACCGTTGAGTATCCAAGGGGATAGGTATCAGGCTTTGGTGGACTCCGGCTGAAATCAGACCTCAATCCACCAAAGCCTAGTGCAAGACGAGGCACTGGGGAGAGCACAATTGGTGAAGGTGTCGTGTGTGTGTGTGTGTGTGTGTGTGTGTGTGTGCGTGCGCGCATGGGGATGTTCACAATTACCCTTTAGTGTCGGTCCACATTCTATTTTGAGGGAAGAAATTTAGTGTAAAGGCGGCTATTAATCCTCGCCTTACCCACTCGATAATTTTGGGGACTGATTTGTTCGGGATTTGGGGAATTAATGACTCATTTAGTGAACATAACTATATACACATTAACTATATAGCTTTATGTCACCTGTCTCATCACTTTTATCACATGAAAAAGTGTAACATAGGAATAAGACATGTCCTGACCCCTCACTCTCATGCAAAGTTAACACTACATCTGCTAACATCCATTCTAACATTAAGTGATTTGATGCAGTGAGGTAATGTTCTAATATGTTTGCACACCTAGCTAGGGGGTAAATAACCATCAAGCCAATGAAACCAGTGTCCTGAAACATACTGTATACACAAGGTTAGCAAATGTGTTTAGCTCGTATTCAATAAATCTCACACTTGGCTTACTGTTCGGTCCTCAATGCGTAGCATGCATGTGTTGACAGGCAGCTAAATGCTCCACTCCATACAAGACTCTGGGTGTCATTTTCTTACCAGGTTTATTGTTGAATTAAAGTTTGAAACTAAAAAGAAAAACAAACAATATAATCATGAATATTACATTGCTGCAGATGCATAAACCATATAATAAACAACCCTACCTCTGTGCACCATATACACCACACCTAACATAGATAACAGAAATAGTAACCAAAGGGAATACATGTGAAACACTTCACTAATAAGCATACAGTGTAACAGTCTGCCACTTAAGACCTCAACACATGACAGTAAATTCACATATAAACACATACCGACGATGCAACTCGAAGATGTATACTGAAGTGGCTAATCATCACTCGAAGATGTATACTGAAGTGGCTAATCATCACTAGAAGCTGGCAAATGTGCCCTTCTGTTGCCTTTTCCTCACTTCCTGGATAAAGTTTTTATTCAACATGACAAACCCTGACTGCTAAACCAAAACAGGCCAGGAGATGGTGGTACTGCAGTTTGTAATCTTCCTATTCAAATAAAACATCCTGAAATTAAACCCATCAAATCCTTTTTTTTTTACTGACTCTCTGAACCTTATGCACTAAACTGAACACTCCACGCCTGGTGTTAATTGACACCACTCTTACAACAATATTCTTATCAGTCTTTATGGCTCAGGAGGAACAAGCACTGCTATCTGTGAGATGGGCCTAGTATACAGCTTGGTTCCATGTGGCCCAGCCATGCTTATCTCCACAGTGCTTACTTTACCATCGGGTAAAGTATGCCGGGTTTGGAGTGTTGAGAGAAACTGACATCTCCACTTGTCCTAGAAAACATTGGCAAAATGTTGGACTTGACGCCACTGGTGCCTATAAAGATCAAAGTCAACAAAATCACCAGCTGGAGCTGAGAGAGGGTTGACTTTCTGTGTGAGGAGAACAGCAGAGGACAATATGAATGGGTCAATAGGATCCGTTGACACTGGAATGAGGGGGCATGCATTTATAATAGCTGACACCTCGGCCATGAAAGTGACAAGAACCTCGTGAGTAAGTCTTGTGGTTTTGAGCTCAAAGAACATGGTGTCAAGAATTCTCCTAGCCAAGCCCACCGTCCTCTCCCATGCACCGCCAAAATGAGAGGCATGTGGGGGATTGAAAGTCCATGAACATCCCTGTCCTGACAGGTAAGTTTTGACTGCTGTATTGTTTACATTTGAGGTTATCTGGAGTTCTTTACAAGCACTAATAAAATTAGTGCCACGATCTGAGTGGATACTCTTCACCAGACCCCTGATAGCCAAGAATCATCTGAGTGAGTTATTGAGGTCTGGGCCTTTTAGTAAGACATCATTAAGTGACAGTCAATTGTACTGAGCACTACTGTCGAACACAACTCTGATCTGTTTCAGCTTTTTGGGGTGATAAACCCCGAACAGAGGCAAATACCACCTCTCCTCATCCTCCTTTAAAGGAGGGGTGATCTCAGCATGACCATTTCAGAGAATATTTGCCATGAAGACCATGAAAGGGTCTCTCAACTCTGGATCTGTCAAAGTTGCGGATCAGGGACATGAGCCGATTCATAGCCTGCGGCCTGTTAGGGAGCCTTTGCCGTGGTGATTTGAATGGTAATGGAGCTGTCCAATGATTGTTTGCATCCCTTGTCATTCCTTCTTCCATTATTTTCATGAAGGCATTGTCTTGAATGGAAGGTGAGACTTGATTGTCATTTTTGGTTTGTTCAAACATGCATCCAAGGTGGTCTGATTCACAGTTAGATCGGTCACTTAATTGTGGTATGTTGTGGTGGGGGATTTGGATCCCACAGGATCTTTCTTTTATGTTGAACAGATTGGGACAAGGCTGAAAAACTGTAGGTCGTCCTCTCTCTGTTGTTTGTATAGAAGGCATTCACTGTGATTGTTTTATGAACACCACCTAGACACACATTCCCCACTACAACCCACCCCAAGTCTAATTTTTGTGCATAGGGTGTGTTGTTTGAGCCACTTATCTGTTTATGGACTTTGTGCACCCTGACAATGTCCTGTCCAAGAGGCATCAATATGTGGGCATTTGGATCGAGTTCTGGGATGAGGTGAGAGATATTCTTTAAATGGGGATGATGGAGTGCTATGCTGGGCGTTGGTATCTCCTTCCTGTTGTCGGGGATGTCATTACTCAATCAGACGGGGCAGGGGGATGTGGACTGTCCCATCTAGAGTCTCTACCACACAGCCAGTGGATTTCCTACCCATTGTCTCTTTAAGGCCTGCACATGTTCTCAGTGCGTAGGGAGAGCTAGGGCCATTTTCACCAAACACTTCAAAAAACTCTGAACAGGCAAGAGAACGGTTACTCTGTTCATGAATTGCATACGGCCTGATCGCCTTGTTTGGGTGGCTTGCTGGGTATACCTTTACAAGGCAGATTTTAGAGCATGACCTGCCAGCAAAGTTCTCATCACAAACTTGAGTGCAGTTGGAAGTGATTTCACTTGTCAGGGTGGCTCCCTACTCCCCGCCGTGCTCTATATCAAGGTCAGTTCCTTTGCTTGAGGGAGCTAGGCCTGGGTGGAGAGCTGTGTTGTGATTCTCCTTGCCATATTCAGAACATTGCACTTTGGCCTTACAATGTTTAGCAAAATGTGTTGAGGCACAACATCTAAAACAAATATTGTTCTCTTTCAGAAATGTTTTGTGTTCTTTGATGGACTTCTCATGAAAAGCTCTGCATTTCAGGAGGGCATGATGTTTTTTGTGCATTTGGCACAGTCTGTCACAGTCATCTGTCTTTTTTGAATCCCCATATGACTCATAGCTGGGGTTTGGAAACACCTGTGTTTTACGTACTGACACTTCTGTCTGTTAAATTTCCAGGGGGGATTCTCAGGTCTGGGTGCAGAGTCAAGGTGCATGTCATAAAGCTGGGGTCATTTCTAATAGTGGCCTCTTGACTAACAAAATCTACAAAAACATGGAATGGAGGGAAAGAGACCTGGTATTCATGTTTGTAACTTGCACCAACTGAAACCCACTTTTCTTGCAGGTAGAAGGGGAGTTTTTGCACAATTGGGTTCAAACCCCTTGCAGAGTCCAGGAAAGAGAGGCCAGGGAGGTCTCCCTCCTCCTTGGCACTCTGGAGCTCCATGAGTATGTCACTGAATTTTCTCAGCTTCACAATCTCTGTTTGTGATCTTTGGAAAATTGTCTACTCGTTTAAACAGAGCATCCTCAACTACCTCTGCTGAGCCATAACATTGGTCAAGTCTCTCCCAGGTCATCTTTAGCCCAGTATCTGGATGGTTGATGTGAATGGCTCTGATTTGTTCAACATGCTCAGCAGATTCTTTACCGAGCCACTTAAACAATAGATCCATCTCCTCACTTGCTGTTAGATCTAAACCCCTTACTGTGCTCTCAAAAGAGTGTTTCGAGGCTCTGTAATTCTGTGGTTTGTCATTAAACTGCAGGAGGCCTGTTGCTATGATTTCCCAACGAGCAAAGTACCTGACAAATTCACTGATGTTTCCATCATTGTGGCCTGAAATCGCTGGTGGGATCATGGTAGCTGTCTCTTGGTTTTTGTTGTGTCCAATTGTGCTTTCTATTACAGTTATCTGGAGGTGGATGAAGGGGCAAGAAAGCTGGAGCTGGAAAGTGGTGCTTATACACAGGCTAATTAGAACGAGTTTTTGTTTCTGGTGGTGGGCCACAGCCTGCTGGATCGGTGAGTGAGAGATGAGTAACACAAGGGGGGGGGGGGTCGGTCAACTATGTTAGCTGGAGGCTTATCAACAGACAGGGGCTCTTGTATTTCAGTAGTTTACTTCTTTACAAACTTGGCTTGAGCCATGACATACCTCTCAGTCCGGTGTGAACTTTCAAGAGAGGGGAGATCATTTAAAACATGTCACTTTGCTCATCCATTTGTGATTGAACAGCAGCTTCTAAGACTTCTGCCTCTGCTGTGGCCATAGCTGCCTCTTTCTCACACTGGAGGAGTTCAATGGATGCTTCTGATCGAGCCTTCTCCAGTCTTAGACTTACTTCTTTCTGAGCGAAGGTTAGACGAGTCTTTGCTGCCTCTGCTCTTGCCTTGGCTGCTACTGAACCAGTAGAAGAACACGAGGCCTGAGATCTTGTTTTATGATTTCGCAGACATGGATGGGGTTGATAGCTTCTGGTAAGACACTGCTGTGTTAGCCGTGCTTAGCTGATGTGTTGCAGCGTCTTGGAAGTGTCTGCTGTTAGCCTGCTCAGCGTTACCTTGTTCGCTGAGATGCCGTCGTTTCACTTCTGTCCTCAATGCGTAGCATGCAGGCAGCTAAACACTCCACTCCAAACAAGACTCTGGGTATCATTTTCTTACCAGGTTTATTGCTGAAGTAAAGTGTGAAACTAAAAAGAAAATAAACAAAACAATATAATCATGAATATTACATTGCTGCAGATGCATAAACCAGATAACAAACAACTCTACATCTGTGCACCATATAAACCACACCAAGCATAGCTAACAGAAATAGTAACCAAAGGGAATACATGTGAAACATGTCACTAATAAGCATACAATGTAACAGTCTGCCACTTACGACCTCAACACATGACTGTAAATTCACATATAAACACATACTAATGATGCAACTTGAAGAAGATGTATACTGAAGTGGCTAATCATCACTAGAAGCTGGCCAATGTGCCCTTCTGTTGCTTTTTCCTCACTTCCTGGATAAATTTTTTATTCAACATGCCAAACCCTGACCGCTAAACCAAAACAGGCCAGGAGATGGTGGCACTGCAGTTTTTAATATTCCTATTCAAATAAAACATCATGAAATTAAACACATCAAATCCTTTTTTTTATTGACACTCTGAACCTTATGCACTAAACTGAACACTCCCCGCCTGGCGTTAATTGATGCGACTCTTTTATAACACACAACAGTATTCTTATCAGTCTTTATGGCTCAGGAGGAACAAGAACTGCTGTCTGTGAGATGAGCCTAGTATAGAGCTTGGTTCCATGTGGCCCAGCCACCCTTATCTCCACACTGCGTACTTTACCATCGGTGCTGGGAAACACCTTGGTCACGAGTCCAAGCGGCCACTCATTTCTTGGAAACTGAATGTCTTTCAGAACAACAGTAGTCCTGGGGTTCACATTTGATTGACTAGACTGCCATTTACGCCGGGTTGGAGTGTTGAGAGAAAATGACGTCTTAACTTGTCCCAGAAAACATTGGCAAGATGTTGGACTTGATGCCACTGGTGCCTATAGAGATCAGAGACAACAAAATCACCAGCTGAAGCTGAGAGAGGGTTGACTTTCTGTGTGAGGAGAACAGCAGGGGACAATATGAATGGGTCAGTAGGATCTGTTGACACTGGAATGAGGGGGTGTGCATTTATAATAGCTGACACCTCGGCCATGAAGGTGATGAGAACCTTGTGAGTAAGTTTTGTGGTTTTGAGCTCAAAGAACATGGTGTCAAGAATTCTCCTAGACAAGCCCACCATCCTCTCCCGTGCACCGCCAAAATGAGAGGTGTTTGGAGGATTGAAAATCAATGAACATCCCTGTCCTGACAGGTAAGTTTTGACTGCTGTATTGTTTACATTTGAGGGTATCTTTAGTTATTTACAAACACCAATAAAATTAGTGCCACGATCTGAGTGGATACTCTTCACCGGACCCCTGATAGCCAAAAATCGTCTGAGTGAGTTGTTGAAACTTGATGTGTCAAGTGATTTGATCACTTCGATATATACTTCCCTCATGCTCAAACACATGAAGATGACAGCCCATTTTTTGTTTTGGATAATGCCTCCTCTTGTGTGTTGTACAGAAACATTCCAGGGGCCAAACGCATCCAAGCCCACGTTTGTGAATGGGGACTCCGTTGAGAGATGATGTGCTGGGAGACTGGCCATTTTTTGAACATTGAGGGGGGGCTCTCAACCTTCTACATCTTACACAATGATGGGTAACACAGCTCACCTTCTTCTTGCCACCAACAGTCCACCAACCTGCTGTCCGAACAGCTCCCTCTGTGAATAGCCGACCATGATGGCGAGTCTGTTTGTGGTAATGTTTCACAGTGAGGCCTGGAATGTGATGTTGGCCGGGAACAATGAGTGGGTTCTTTTCTTCTTGACTCAGATTTGCCTCACTGATACATCTGCCCACCCTAAGCAGACCTTGGTTGTCTAAGAAGGGGTCCAGATTTCTGATTGGACTGCCCTTAGGAATTTCCTGTTGTTCGTTAATGCACTTGATCTCCCCAGCATACTCTTCTTCTTGTACTAATCGGATGACAATGTTTTTAGCTTGCTCAAACTCTTCCACTGTGACTCCCACTCCACAATAGTGCCAGCCCTTACAAGAACTGTCTCTATTAGTGGTTTGCTTGAAGGCTACTGCTTCTTTCCTGAAGCGCATGAGGATACCAAGGAGTGAGTTGTTGAGGTCTGGGCCTTTTAGTAAGACATCTTTAAGTCCATTAAGTCCATTGTACTGAGCACTACTGTCAAACACAACTCTGATCTGTTTTGGCTTTTTGGGGTGATAAACCCCGAATAGAGGCAAATACCATCTCTCATCATTCTCCTTTAAAGGAGGGGCGATCTCAGCATAATCATTTTGGAGAATCTTTGCCATGAAGGCTATGAAATGATCTCTCAACTCTGGTTTTCTGTCAAAGTTGCGGATCAGGGACATGAGGCGATTCATAGCCTGCGGCCTGTTGTTAGGGAGCCTTTGCCATGGTGATTTGAATGGTAATGGAGCTGTCCAATGATTGTTTGCATCCCTTGTCATTCCTTCTTCCATTATTTTCATGAAGGCCTTGTCTTGAATGGAAGGTGAGACTTGATTGTCATTTTTGGTTTATTCAAACACACAACATCCAAGGTGGTCTGATTCACAGTTAGATCTGTCACATAATTGTGGTGTGTTGTGGTGGGGGATTTGGATCCCACAGGATCTTTCTTTTATGTTGAACAGATTGGGACAAGGCTGAAAATGTGTAGGTCATCCTCCCTCTGTTGTGTTTGCGTAGAAGGCATTCACTGTGATTATTTTATGAACACCACTTAGACACACATTCCCCACTACAACCCACCCCAAGTCCAATTTTTGTGCATAGGATGCATCATTGGAGCCACTTATCTGTTTATGGACTTTGTGCACCCTGACAATGTCCCGTCCAAGAAGCATCAATATGTGGGCATTTGGATCGAGTTCTGGGATGAGGTGCGAGATATTCTTTAAATGGGGATGATGGAGTGTTGCGCTGGGCATTGGTATCTCCTCCCTGTTGTCAGGGAGGTCATTACACTCAATCAGACTGGGTGGGGGGATGTGGACTGTCCCATCTAGAGTCTCTACTACATAACCAGTGGCTCTACTACCTATTGTCTCTTTTAAGGCCTGCACATGTTCTCAGTGCGTAGGGAAAGCTAGGGCCATTTTCACCGAACACTTCAAAAAACTCTGAACGGACAAGAGAATGGTTACTCTGTTCATCATCATGAATTGCATACAGCCTGATCGCCTTGTCTGGGTGGCTTGCTGGGTATACCTTTACAAGGCAGATTTTAGAGCATGACCTGCCAGTGAAGTTCTCACCACAAACTTGAGTGCAGTTGGAAGTGATTTCACTTGTCAAGGTGGCACCCTGCTCCCTGCCGTGCTCTACATCAGGGTCAGTTCCTTTGCTCCAGGGAGCTGGGGCTGGGTGGAGAGCTGTGTTGTGATTCTCCTTGCTGCATTCAAAACATTGCACTTTGGCCTTACAATGTTTAGCAAAATGTGTTGAAGAGGCACAACATCTAAAATATTGTTCTCTTTCAGAAATGTTTTGCATTCTTCAATGGACTTCTCACGAAAAGCTCTGCATTTCAGGAGGGTTTTTTGTGCACTGGGCACAGTCTGTCACAGTCATCTGTCTTTTTTGAATCCCCGTATTCAAAAACGAATATCTCTCAAACCCCATAGCTGGGGTTTGGAAACACCTGTGTTTTATGTACTGACACTTATCTCTGTTAAATTTCCAGGGGTGTTTCTCAGGTCTGGTTGCCGAGTCAAGGTGCATGGCAAAGTTAAAGCTGGGGTCATTTCTAACAGTGGCCTCTTGACCAACAAAATCTACAAAAACATGGAATGGAGGGAAAGAGACCTGGTATTCACGTTTGTAACTCGCACCAACTAAAACCCACTTTTCTTGCAGGTAAAAGGGGAGTTTTTGCACAATTGGGTTCAAACCTCTTGCAGAGTCCAGGAAAGAGAGGCCAGGGAGGTCTTCCTCCTCCTTGGCACTCTGGAGCTCCATGAGTATGTCACTGAATTTTCTCAGCTTCACATAATCTCTGTTTGTGATCTTTGGAAAATTGTCCACTCGTTTAAACAGAGCGTCCTCAACTACCTCTTCTGAGCCATAACATTGGTCAAGTCTCTCCCGGGTCATCTTTAGCCCAGTATCTGGATGGTTGATGTGAATGGCTCTGATTTGTTCAACATGCTCAGTAGATTCTTTACCGAGCCACTTAAACAATAGATCCATCTCCTCAATTGCTGTTAGATCTAAACCCCTTACTGTGCTCTCAAAAGAGCATTTCCAGGCTCTGTAAATCTGTGGTTTGTCGTTAAACTGCGGGAGGCCTGTTGCTATGATTTCACGTCGAGCAAAGTACCTGACAAATTCACTGATGTTTCCATCATTGTGGCCTGAAGGCCTGGAATCGCTGGTGGGATCATGATAGCTGTCTCTTGGTTTTTGTTGTGTCCAATTGTGCTTTCTATCACAGTTATCTGGAGGTGGATGAAGGGGCAAGAGAGATGGAACTGGAAGGTGGTGCTTATACATAGGCTGATTAGAACGAGTTTTTGTTTCTGGTGGTGGTCCGCAGTCTGCTGGATCGGTGAGTGAGAGATGAGTAACACAAGGGGGGTCAACTATGTTAGCTGGAGGCTTATCAACAGGTGGGGGCTCTTGTATTTCAGTAGTTTCATTCTTTACAAACTTGGCTTGAGCCATGACATACCTCTCAATCCGGTGTGAACTTTCAAGAGAGGGGAGATCATCCAAAATATATCCATTACTTTGCTCATCCATTTGTGATTGAACAGCAGCTTCTAAGACTTCTGCCTCTGCTGTGGATTGCTGCTCTCCATCTGCTTCTGTCGGTGGCTATTTTCTCCCAAGTGTCGGGGTTTATTCAATGGTTCTTCATGGTATCTTTGCAGATATCCTTGACTTGTAGTTTGGGACATCCTCAATGTCATTTGCCTCCAGCCAGAGTGCCAAACAAGAACTGTTTGGGGATGCGGGAGTCCTCCATCTGCCTGATGTGACCTAGCCACCTCATCCGCCTTTTGCTCAGGATGGTTGCAATGGATGACTGGTGAGACATCTCGAGCACTTGGATGTTAGGCACTCAGCCCTGCCACTTGATGCCAAGGATTTTCCAGAGACAGTGATACATTTTCATGTGATACATGAAAGGTGTTGTTTTCGCTCCTGTCCCTTGTATGTAGTTCACGTATCTGATCCATACAGAAGGGCGCTCAGCACGCACGCATCATACACATGGATTTTTGTCTTGGTGGTGAGGTACTTGTTTTGCTAGACTCTCTTTTTTAGCCTGTCAAGGAGGTGGCTGCTTTGCCTATTCTGTAGTTGATTTCCTCATCCAAAGAGACAGAGGTAGTGATGGTGGAGCTCAGATAACAGAACTTCTGGAGAGTGTAAAGGGGCTTGTCATCAAGTCTTATTGGCTCTTGTGTATTGTCAGGTGTGCCTTGATGGAGAACAACAGTTTTCTTCACACTCACAACCATGTATTGGCTGTTTTCTTAGTCTCTGTTTCATTTACTGCTTTGCAAGTTACTTTATATATCCCCACTGTTGTAGTATGGTATGCATACTGTTTATAGACCCCTTGTTCATGACATCACACGTCACATGATAATTACAGCTGGGGTCAGACAGACACCGTCTTTCATGCAAGTAAGGCATGAATCTGTCTTCAATATGGTTAAATTTTGCGCTGGTTTGCTTGTTCAAACAGAGAAATAGATAAAAATCATTACCGTCTCTCCGCTATCAAGAAAAATGTTAACAAATAGAAGCAAATGCTTCAAGAACAATGAGGAAATGAGTGGTTAAAGAATACAAGGAGAGGAGCTAAGCCTGAAAACTCCAGAGAAATTCACGATTGTACTTAAAATGTATTTTACAAAAACAGAAAGTCAGAAGTGAGTATGGAAGAGTTTGCGTAAGAATCTCTTTTTACGTTTTTCTGCTTGCATTCGAGTCAGCTCCTTCATGAAAGTGTTTGATTTTCTTACAGGTGAAGCAGCTTCCTTATTTGACAGAGAAAACCCAGATTGATTTCAAACAATTCAGGCATAAAAAAAAACTCAACAAAGAGCAACATGTGTAATAAATCCTGAAAGAACAGAACAGATTAAGAGCAGAGAGAACTGGAGCTTTGTTTCTGTTATCAGAGGAACAGTCCTGTGCAAAAAAAGCCTAATAAATAAACATATACATACATATATGAACAAAATGGCATCAGGAACAGCACTAAATATAAACTAATGACCAGGGTAACAAGATGACGCCAGCAGAAATTGTTGGGTGTCAGTAGGTTCGATGAATAGATTGGTATGGAAAGTACCTTCACTATCAAGTTTAACATAATATCCAGAAAATTAACTCTAACAGAAGAATAATCCGAAGTAAACCTGATAGACAGGTGGATCTGGTTTATAAAATCAAAGAAGGCGAAAAGGGTCTCCTCACCATGAGTCCAAACGCAAAAGATGTCATCAATAAAACGCCATCAAATGAACAGGGAAACAGGGTTCTGGAGAATCAGTGTCTCAATTGCATGCATAAAGATATTAGGCCAGGCAAAAACATTTAGAATTCATGTTAATAATCATAAAAGTGCTATTAGAAACACTAGGATAAACTCGGGTAATGATAGTACGCAGTTGTATGAACATTTTACTATGAACGGACATTCTCAATCTAACTTGTCCTTCACCACTGTACAGGTGTGTTCCAAAACTCAGGATCTACTTGAGGCAGAAAGAGATTTGATCTGGAAACTAAACCATGCACCCTTCAGGTCTTAATGTTAATGACGGTTTCTGTAGTCAGCTTAGAGGCCCACATGCCACTCGTTCCTAACCCTTTTCTGATTGGCCCTTGGCTTGCTGTTCTTTATTGGTCAGTTTCTTATTGTAAACTTTTAGCTATTTTTGATTGGATGAACTTGACTTTCACAATTATTCATTTAATGAATGCAATTCGAGCCACTTCGCTCATGTTTTGATACTAATAGCTTTCCAGAATGTGTATTTTTACCTCTCATTTCCTGTCTTTTCTCATTCGCTCCGTGTACTGATGTTTGTACATTTAAATACAGTGCCCAAAGAAGATCCCCGTGTGGGATCGAAAATTTGCTCTCGAAAACCATCTTTTTGTTAGTTTATACATATATTATCTACCTTCAGGTTTATTTTAAAAAAGAAAAAAAGCCCGTGCTGCGCCACAGTGGACTGGCTGCACTGATTCAGTTACAGGTTGCCAGGTCTGTATAAAACACCCACAACCAACACACGAAACAATTTTAAACTCAAACATTATCCTGTCTGTCATGATGCAGTACAGGTTTGTTTGTTTTTAAACCTAGAGGTGGATGATATAACAAAAAACAATATATAAAGATTCTCAAACAGTACTGTTCAAAAGTCTTGGCACCGTATTGTTTTCTTTGTACAAACTTTGTTATAGATTTCTATTTTATGATTTCTACATTATCGAGTAATGAACCTACAGTCTGAGAGAGGTCTACACAAACACACTGAACTTTACAACAACTGCATGCTTGTGAAATGGAAATAAATCGACTAAGGCAGGAAAAACTATTTTGGATACAATTGTCTGTTACAAATAAAAAGTAACCAATAACCAAACTTAATAAACTCAATCAATAACTAAACTTCAGCTCAATGTGTGATCTTCATTTTATGTTGCAATTCACAACTATTCTA
>JAPEKO010000022.1:30991510-31001834 GCA_027576075.1 Cathorops hypophthalmus
TATTGACCTCGCCCTTCGGGCTTCGGCCAATATTCAGCGATAATCACTTCACTTTCGGTAAATAATTGTTAAATATAGTATAGTAGAGTAGAGTAGAGTAGAGTATATAGGTAGTATTCACTCAAGTATATAGTTTTAAAAATATTATTAATAAACAGAGCCCTATTCATGATTTTAAGGTCACGATAAAATTTCAATGTTTCTCACAGCTAGAATGGTTTAAGCAAGTTTAATGTCAGTTGTCCCCCCCCAAATGTATGTCTATCTTTTTACATATAAGAATTAAGAAGGGTGACAGTGGACAATTAACTCTGCCATGTTACTGTTGCTTAATTACATCTATTATAGTTGTTGTTATTATAGTCATTATAGTTGTTACACAAGGAAGAACTTCAGTCTGTTCTTTGAAAAGAACATTCAATAGTATATAATAAGCCTTGATTTGTGTGACTGGCAGTATCTGGTAAGATATCTATTTTCAAGATTGAGGTCTGGAGGATGTGATGATTAAGTTTAACTCCTTAGAGCAAAACAAAGACGAGGATGTTCAGTTTACTGGAGATGTAGCGCAATGTCAGGCTGTGTTTGCCAATAGTGTTGCGTGTATCTTTAGTCGAATTTGAACCTGAAGTGAGCATGGCCTACATACTATCTTAATTTACACTGCACCCAAACCCCAAGAATCTGGAGCTTTATTTATTTATTTATTTTCGCAAGAATCTGGAGCATATCTGGAGATTTTTTTTTTTTACATTGCAATGATTGGAGAGTACCCAACATGGATTTCATGATATATGGGTCATAGTTTGGAATTCTAGGGAATTTTGCGCAGTATTAGTTTTTTTTTTTTTTCCTTTTTAAGTAGTAGTTGAAAAAAAAAACTATGTTGTTCCAGTGTAATGTACCATGTGGCCATTCGGACAAGGGTGTTTAGCATGTATGAATCATCTGGTGACTTGCTGCCATATTGTATGTGTGTGTGTGTGTGTGTGTGTGCGTTATTTGTGCATGGTGCTTTATCACTCTCCTGCCTTCATCTTTCCCCTCCCCCCTCTGTCTAGCACCTTATCACTCCTTCTTTCCAAATTTGCAAAAAACAAAAAACAACCCTTTATTAGAATGATGACAGGCCTGGTCAAACACAAGCATAATCTGTCGTGGTGGAACAATGCATTGGCACAAACAATATTCATATGAAAATAATACCATCAGACCAAAGAGGTTCAGCATCCTCGACTCTAGAGCTGGGAATGCTTCATGCCCCCTTTTTCATGAGAAAATTACCACTCAAATATGGCTCATTCAGATGTGAGTCTCTCCTCTAACCCCCCTCTCTCCCTTTCTCCGTCTGTCTCGCTCCCTTCTTTCTCTTCTCCCTTCGCCATGTTATGAGGCCCCAATCTACCAGCTGATAGCAGCATTCCCTGGCATAGTGCCAACTGGCAGCAATGCGAGAGAGAGAGAGAGAGAATGAAAGAAAATTAGTGAGTAATAGAGGGAGGAGGAGTGAAAGAGAGAGAAAAGGAGAGGGGGATGGGAGTCTATCGAGGTGAAAAGATGGAAAGAAAAGAATGAACAATAATGGTGTATTAAAGAGAAGAAAAGGAGGACAGGAGCGAGTGCTATTGATATTGTAGTGACAGAGACATGACTGAACTAAAATGTCAGCTGGTCATGTTTATCTCATATGCACACAAACCAACTGCATTTTACGCAATTCCCAATATTCATATACACGCCGTCTGTGCAGAAATAGAAACATGCTGTCATCAACACAGAAAAAACACAAACTGTCACAAACTGTGACTCACACATACAGAAACACAGATGCACCCACACATGTTCCTCTATTCAGCAGATTTTTTGCCACAATTATCAATGAGCTCAATTTTCTTTCAGCATTTTTTTCATGCTATGTCTGGACATGTCCTCATACAGAGACTATTTCTTATCCGTGTGTGTGTGTAAAGGAAGGTGTGATTGTGACGTGAAACAATTACCTCTGACTCGGTTGTGGGAGTGGGAAGATTATAATATTTTCTTATTTAAACAGCTACATATGTGTGTGTGCAGGAAGGGTGTGTGGGGAAATCAAAACATCTCGCGCCCATCCTGTTTAGGATAGTTTGTGTCCTGATGTACCCTTAGCTTTTACATACTATTCAGGCATGCATACTCATGCATACAATACTCACAACACACACTAAGATCATACGATTATGTAGACTATTGACCAAAATGGCAGCACAATAATTTTCTCATAATCAAATCGTGATCCCATACACAATTGTTTCTGTTTTGTAGGTGGTGTCAGAGACCATTTCGGACTTCCATCCTCTCTCAATTAAGGAAGCAAATGATGGAATCCACACGCTACTAGTGAGTACCCATTCTTCTACATAAGCGAAGCACAGACATATTTATACATGTGGGCATGCCACCTTTTTCATACTTCTGACCGCTGTTACTCTCTGTCTGGCACAGAATATGGATTCTCCTAGAGAATGTGTGATTGGCCTGTCCTCTGATGTGCCCCTGTCCCCTCCCTCAATGCCCTCACTAGATGACAGTCCTCAAACCTTACCCCAAAGCCCTCACTCTGCCCAATCTAGCCCTCTAACTAACCCATATACACAACTGTCACCATTTGCTGATGTCAACCAGCAAGATGAAGAGGAGGATGAGGAGCTGTCAGGTCCACCATCTCCCACTACAGCTGTTGCACTGTTTCCAGAGGAAGAGCAGTTGTGTACTCCCTCTTCAGGGAGTAGTCCTCCAGCTACTCCATCTGCACCACCACCTGGGTTTGGAGCACTGGAGCAGGTTCTTTCATCTGGGGACAACGCCACCTGCAACGATGAACTAGACCTGCAGCTTTTCAACAACGAAGGTGCGACTGTCCAAGGAGGTTCGATCAGTGGCCCTGCCCTCAGGTTCCCTTGCCATATTTGTGGGAAAAGGTTCCGCTTTCAAAGCATTCTCTCCCTGCATGCGCGAGCTCATAGTTTGGACAGGGAACGCCAGCCCACTGCCCTGTACAAAACTGCACATTTTAAACCACAGAAAAATCATTTGAATGATACTGTTATCCAAAAACACAGGAAGCTCAATCTGAATTCAATATACAAGTCATTTCACCAGAATCGGAGAGAAGAAACTGTACCAGAGGATCCTTGTCAAACAGTCAGTAGTCCTCAGTTCGAAATGGATGAACCCACACCACTGACTCCACCTCTAACAGAAGAAGTACCAGTCTCTTCAACCTTTTCTCCATTAGGGTCTGCCCTCCTGGAAGATCCAGTCCCTTCTGTGGCAGCACTTGCCTTCCGCTGCCATGCATGTAAGGGTAAATTCCGCACAGCCTCTGAGTTAGCTCGTCATGTGCGGATCCTCCATAACCCATACAAATGTACACTGTGCCCCTTCTCAGCCAATGAAGAGGAACACCTTGCTGTTCACCTACAGGAAAGCCATCCGCCTGAAGAACCTGTGCCACATCCTGTCTTCCCTTCCCGCCCAATCACATTGCAACCACAAGCACCTTCATCCCAAGCACCTGTTGTTCCAGCCTTCCGTTGTGAGACTTGTGGTCAGCGGTTTACTCAGTCCTGGTTCCTGAAGGGTCATATGCGCAAACACAAGGCCTCTCTTGACCACAAGTGCCAGGTGTGTGGCCGTGGTTTTAAGGAGCCCTGGTTCCTCAAGAACCATATGAAAGTGCACCTCAACAAACTGGGCCTGAAGGCTGGTCTTGGCGATCTGGGACCTTCAGGTTCTGAACATTCCAAAGGTCATGCTGGGAACCATGCTTTAGGGGCTCTTTATTCTAATGTGCTCCTGGCACACAGTGTGGCAGGTGGAAGTGGAAAGACAGGGAATCGGCCAGAGAGGTCAGAATTCAGTGAAGGATCAAGCAGATCTTCACTATGGGGTTACCTCAGGTTGCCAAATGACAGCAGTGGTGCTAGTTGCATGGAACGCCTTCAGGCAGTGGCGCAGGTCGCAGAGATAGGTAACGGTGGAGATCGAGGAGGAGCAGAGGTGTTGGAAGGACGAGAGCAGGCAGCTATTTGGGAACTGGTTGCACATAGACTGGCAGCAGTGCAGCAGAGCCAGCAGCAGCAAAAATCCCAGCCACAACACCAATACCCTTCTGCACAGGGCACAGTTGTTGGGGAAACTGAGCAGATGCATGCTTACTTGGGTAGCCTTGGTTTCAAGGAAGACCTGGAAGCCTCTAGGGCCCCTTGGGAGTGTCCTGACTGTGGGAAGCTTTTCCAGAATCTTCAACAGGTAGTGGCTCATGCTCGTGTTCATTCTCAGAGACCCCGGAAATATCGAAGTGTACATGGGAGTGTTAGAAAAGAAGACGATGGTGTACAAAAAACTGCAAGACTCCAAGCAGGAGAAGGACGAGGTCACAGAAATGAAGGCAGACAAGAATCTCAACAGCTCCAATCAGGAGTTGGGGCACATGGAGGTTTCCATTCTTCTCTAGCACATCTCTCTGGTAAGGATAATCTAGTAAAATCTATTTAAAAAGCCATTTTATTGATTTTACTAAGATGCTTTTGTTTTTGTTGCATGTTGTGAGTTTTGCAAAAAATCTATTAATCTCTCAGTGATTCTAGCAGTTTGTTCATGATGTTTTTAACCAAGTACCTAAATTTAATGAGACCTCAAATGCTTTCTGTTGATGCCACTGATATTCCCTTTCCTTTGTGGTCTAAAAATAGTCCTAATATAAGGAAAGGGTCTAAGTCAACAAAGAATTTGGTAAATTCTGTTTTACTTTTGTATTTATAACATTAAATCTTTTAATTTCTAATCCAGGGGACAATGGTCTGAGAGGAACATCATTTGGACCTTCAAGAGAGAGGGTGCGAGGTACAGGAATGAAGGATTGCCCCTACTGTGGTAAATCTTTCCGTTCTTCCCATCACCTTAAAGTACACTTACGTGTGCACACAGGTAAGGTTGCTCCAAGAAATTAAGTCATACATGTAATGCATACACTATACAACAATGCATTAATTCTCTTCTCTGAGGTACCCCTACCGCAGCCGTCACATAAATGTTAATATTTACCAAGAAATTCAGACTGTCAAAAATGACAAAGAGTGCCATCTTCTGTTATTGATTAAAACTGCAAATTCAGTTTTTGTAATGGTTCTTTTGATGCATATTCTCTTTTAGGTGAGAGACCATACAAATGTCCCCACTGTGACTATGCTGGCACTCAATCTGGCTCTCTTAAATATCATCTACAACGGCATCATCGTGAAAGGAATGCCATGGCAAACTCTCCTAGTTCCTCATCTTCAAGCCTCCCTCCCTCACTGACTGGCTCCCCACGAGAGAAACAACATCGACTCTCAACTGCAAACCAGGGCTCATTCCCCACATTCAGACACAGCCAGACCTTGGCCCCTGGATCCACAGAACAGAAAGAGAGTCATCTGAAGTCCAGAGAAGCTCAAAAGGAAAGAAACTTGGAGAGTCAGTATCATTTTCTGTCTGGGATGATGCAGGAACTGTATCCAGGAGGACTAGAAGGGGGATGGAGAGTTGAGACACCTCCTCCAAAAATACCCAAAATATCCAGACGTAAGCCACTTGTTACAAGTCGTATGATGCCAGCTAATGGATATCAGAGCAGCATGAACTCTAGTGCTTCCCAAGAATGTGGACCCCTAGACCTCTCTCGCCGCCCTGTGTCTAATGTAGGCGCGGTAGAACAAGCTGAAGGATCAGTAAGCAGCTCTGATAGTCCAGCAAGGGGAACAAAAGGAGATGGAGATACTCTAAATCAGTGTGTGTTTTGTCCATTTCGAACCTCTTCTTCTGAGCTGATGGCAATGCATCTTCAAGTCAACCACACCAGCAAGTCCCGCCGTAAAAAGGGGGGCCCCGTAACAAGTGACAACCACTCTTCCAGGCTGACTCTGTATGGAATGAACCATGACCCATTGGCACTGTGGAAGTTCCTCAGTGAAGGGGATGAACTCATGGCCATGGATGACTGGATCAAATACAGGTCAAGGTCTGAAAATGGGGTCAGCTTGGAAGATGGAAACCTAGAGATGGAACCCACAAAACAAGGGCTTAAACTAGGAGATGGCAAACTGGAGAACACAGATGACCATGAAACAAAAGAAATAGAGGATGACCTGGAAGAAAACAGCAACCTTGAAGATAGCTCTCATCAACAGTGCATGCGAAAGGATCTATCAGATATGATGCAGGAGGAGTTGCTTGAGGATGGGGAAAAGCTTGTGAAGAACTAAAGTGCCCCAGAGGAACACAGAGCTAGAATCAAGGATCTATTGGCAAAATTAGACACAGAAAAATAAAATGAGGCTGATCATGTTCTTTCCGACACAAGGACATCATGTCCTAGTTTCATACATAGTCCCAGACTTGCACACAGACAAATGTATATCCAGTATTCTATGCTAGTCTTAGCCTTCAGGAGTCTCGAGGCCTTCTTGACTGCTGTTTCTTTATATTTTTTTTCCTTAATTTTTGTCATTTAAGATAATTGCCAAGTTATAATTCTTTCTACTGTGAGACATTCCCATGTCAAAAGCTTCTGGAAATGGTAATCATTAGAACAGGAAAAGGAAAAAAAAAGAGAAAAAAGAAACTTTAAACTGTATCATGATGAGATATTTTTTGTACTAATATAATATCTTGTGTTAAATGAAGAAAAGCCTGGCTTAACTTAAAAGCCAGATGTAGTCTACAATGTCCATTTGCATTTTGTATTTTGGCAACACTTGCACCATTAACGAAATGGATGGCATAATTTCTTACCATACATTTTCCAGGCTGTATGCACAGTATTCTGTGATGACTAAATGGTACTGATGATGGCCATTTTTAACAATAACCAACAGAGCAAATAATATTTTCTCCACATATCCTGTCTGCTAGGTCTGGCAGTCTTCTATTGAACAAGATTTCTTCTACTTCATTCTGTCTCAGTGCCTGGTGCTGTATTTATTTTTTGGGGAATCGTATGACACAGGAAATTATATTTCATATATACAGTATACTCCAATTTATGGTTAAGAACTCTAAAGGTAAGATGGTTCTGGAACATTGTGGCAACAATTTCTGTGACCTGTCTGTTGCGCCCAGAGGAATGGAACATTTGACTTGAAACATGAGAACAGATGGCCAGCTGACAGAGAACAAATTGCAGTGTTTACATCAGAAATACCACTATGATTTTTTTTTTTGGATGAAACTGGATCATGATCACCAAGGAAACGTTAAGAAGTATTGAGGCCTGGTTTTCATATATGGAATGAAACGTTTCGACAACATTGAGTTCAACTCCAAGAGACTGAGTCTCAACCAGTCATTCCTACTTTTTCTTTTCTCTCTCATCTGTAAATCACCCAAGAGAGAGATGAGAAAGACATGGGTCCCTAAGCATCAGGGCAAATCCAACAGCAAAATAATAATAATAATAATAATAATAATAATAATAATAATAATAATAATAATAATAACTATGACATCTTTAAGATCAATAGTTTTTTTTAAAGAAACAATAAGAAACATTATGAATAAAATCACTAACACCTTCATAGACATCCCAATAGAAATGTGTAGCTTTTATAAACATAAAAAAGAGGGGAAAATCTTTTTTAAATGTTTATTTTATTTTATTTTATCTTAAGAAGAGTTCATAAAGAATAAAAAATGATATCAATATCAGTAATAATAATGGTTGTGGTAGAATACTGGTTTGGAATGTCTTAAAAACACTGTGCAACTTTCATTGTTTTCCCAAAGTAGATTTTAATTTGCCTTTTGAATATAGACCAAACTTTTTTTTTTAAATACTTATTGTTTATATTGAGTCACTTTCATTTGAAGTAATACTTCAGATTCAAATCTCTGTTCCTAATTATACTATAAAATTGTCAATCAATGAATCATTAAAAAAAAGTTGATGAAATCAACTAATCAACGATTAATCTAATCAGGCATGCAATCAAAAATCTAGTTTTCAGCACTAAAGTGTTGGGACCATAATGTATTTGATAACTTATTTATTAATTATTGCAAAAAGTGTGTCAAGGACATGTCACTTTGTTGTCAGTTGGACTGACTTGAACTATAAGGGACTGACTCCCTGCTTTCTATACTATTAATGTTTATGGCATTCTCACACATTACTACCCCCAAATCAGATTGTGTGATTGAATGAGCTGTACCTTACTCCTGCCTCTTGTGCAACTGACTGATAGAGATGGGTACTGATTGTTACTGCTGGCCTTACTATGTAAATGTGCATGTGATGTTTTGTGTGTAGAGCACCTTATGAGTTTGGTAGCTCCTGACGTGGTGGTCGTTAAAGATTACGCTCCAAGCCACTGTGCCTTCTGTCCTGCACACTTCCTCAAGTACTTTGTATTCTCACCAAAAGCACCTACAGTAACCCACACCGTATCTTCTTTCCACGTCTACCCGTCTTTTAAATGTGGTCACTTCGAAAGACATCTCATTCTGTTTACTTGTCTCATCTCTCTCTCTCTCTCTCTCTCTCTCTCAGCACTCAACACTATCCAACATTTTGGCATTATTCTGTGTACTCACTTCATTCAGTTCTGGGTCTTTCTGAACTGCTCCTCTTTTCCAACAAACACCACTGGAAGGTGACATACTGTTTAGCATTGTGGCCTTTTTTTTTTTTTTTAGATGTTTTTTAATTTTTGTGATGTTCATTTGCCAATGAGATGAGATCAAGCTCTTCTTATAATAATTAATGTTCCTTTGTTTTTTAGTATTACAAAAAAAAAAAAGAAGAAAACTGTGTTTGATGTACAGATAGAGTTAGAGATGTGTTTCTAATGAGAGCTCCAACCACAGTGCCAACTCTACATCTCTTTTAATAATCTTACCTGTATGGACTGTCTGGATACTCAGTGCATCGCTCAGGGCAATATGACTGTCAGAGCATAATGTCTTGGCATGTTAAGTTCCAACAATGACTGACTAATAATTAATCTAATAACAAAAGCATGGCTGAGGCAATCAGTGAGCGTACAATATTCAAAAATGTTGTGCATTCTTGTCTTATTCCTCCTTCCAAATTCATCAACATTTAAATATTATGATGCCCAAAGTGACATTTAAAATTCCAGAAATCACATCATTTTATAAAGACAGGCATGTACTTTCGTGGGGAATTTGCAGAAGAGGAGAGTTGGAGGGAAGGTCTGGGTTGGAGCTCTTAAGTAGTTGACTGCTATTGCAGTGAAGGGGAAACTGGTCTAACATAGTAGTGACTAATATGAAAATGTGGACTGAGAAAAAAAAATAGTAGAGAAGGTTCAATAAAATATAAGAAAAATAAGTTAACTCTTTTGGTCTCTATATGTGTGCGTCACTGTAGAAGAACTTATTTATTTATTTATCTATCTATCCAAAAGCATATGATGAAATTTAAATATGAATATAACAACTTGCATTTCATTTTCAACCGTACAGACAGAGATGTTCACGGACAACGAGAAGCAACTTTTAGCTGCCTTGAGACATGGATTTCTATACAAAAGGGTTTGTGGGAGCCATGGTTACCATGGTTACCATTGACCCCTTTTGCCTGAACTTAGCAGGTGAGACATTAAAAAAAAAAAAGGAAAGACAAAGCATAAGATCAAACAGCTGTGCTTTGTGGTAACTGGACTTTGATTTATGCTTACGTGTCGACAAGCTACAAATGAAAATATAATAATGTCCATTGATCATTTGTTGAAATTTGTGGGAAGATTCAGAAATGTTTCAAGTGACTTAGTTTTGAAAGTGATGTATGTGAACTATGTTACTGTCATTGCAATACTAGTAAAATATCAGCTGGTTAACCTTGTGCACGGTTTTTGAATTTGCCATGATTAACTGCAGAAATGGCAAACAGTCTTGGCTACAGGTGAACAGTACTGTCCTCTAGTGGAAAGAATCAGACAGAATCATTCAAACCCATATGCTTGGAATATGTTTTGCCACCACCAGTTATCTTTGGGTAAATATTAGTATTTTAATTTCTTCCTTACTAAGGAGCCAAGGAGAAAAGTGACGAAGAAGTAGCTGTGGATGTACTACTACTACTACTACTACTACTACTAATGATTATGATAAATATAAAACTATATTTATATACTGTGTGCACACAAATGCACATACACACATTCTTGTCCTTCTATCTTCATGGGGATTCTCATTGACATATGGTGGTGCTTGAAAGTTTGTGAACCCTTTAGAATTTTCTATATTTCTGCATAAATATGACCTAAAACATCATCAGATT
>JAPEKO010000022.1:31945463-31956408 GCA_027576075.1 Cathorops hypophthalmus
TCCTCAATAAATAAATGACCAAGTATAATATTTTTGCCTCATTTGTTTAACTGGGTTCTCTTTATCTACTTTTAGGATTTGTGTGAAAATCTGATGATGTTTCAGGTCATATAGAAAATGTTTCAGAAATAGAGAAGATTCTAAAGAGTTCACAGACTTTCAAGCACCACTATACTTGTGCTACTTAATATTTATCCTTGCAGCTCTATATTTCTTTTCTGTTATGTTTTTGTTTGTGCTTTTTCATTTTGAGCAGTAATGCTTATGTAGCAGGCTGAGATGTGTTTGCCCTGCTATGTCTGTAGGAAGGGAGTTGAACTCCAGGAGTCAGAGCAGTATGTATTGCGAGCCCGTGGTACCACACTCACTGTTCGCAACATTAAGCAGGATGATGGCGGATCCTACACCTGCAAGGCCTCCAACAAGGCTGGTGATGTGCAGCAGGAGATTTTTCTCAAAATATTCAGTGAGTAACTTTTTTCCCACTTACATACAAAACCAGTCAAAAGTTTGAACACACCTACTCATTCATAGTTTTTTTTTTCCCTTATTTTGACTATTTTCTACATTGTAGAACAATACTGAAGTAATCAAAACTATGAAATTAAATATGGGACATACACTCACCGGCCACTTTAATAGGAACTTGTTCTTGATTCTAAGATTCCTGTTTTTGGATGACAGGAGTGGAAGCCAATGTGGTCTTCTGTTGTTGCATGCTGAGATGCTTTTCTGCTCACCACGATTGTAAAGAGTGATTATTTGAGTTGCTATATCCTTCCTGGCAGCTCAAACCAATCTGACCATTTTCCTCTGACCTCTCTTATCAACAAGGCGTTTCTACCCACAGAACTGTCACTATGCCACAGTGAAAGTCACAGAGATCACAATTTTTCCCATTCTGATGTTTGAAGTGAACATTAACTGAAACTCTTGATTTTTGCAGGTGGCATGGTGGTGTAGGTGTGAATGTGAGTGTGAATGGTTGTTTGTCTCTGTCAGCCATGCGATGACCTGGCGACTTGTCCAGGGTGTACCCCACCTCTTGTCCATAGTCAGCTGCAATAGGTTCCAGTTTGCCTGCACAGGATAAGTGGTTATTGCTCTGCACTGGTGTTACGGACATCACTCATCTGGGGGGGGGAGGAGACGCAGATGAGGAAGGGGAAAATGGGAGGACACCACAGGTGCGCCAGGCCGATTGAGGGAAGCCGGCCCCCCACCTGTGCAGGGGGGGGCAGCCCCCACCACTGCGGGGGGGGAGCCGGCCCCTGCCTCCATGGGGGGGAGGCGGCCCCTGCCTCCATGGTGGGGACGGGAAGTGGAGGGAGAGGGAGAAGAGAGAGGAGACATGCCTTCCTGCCATCAGAAATGCCGCCATGTGGTCCTCTGCCAGCTCGAAAGCTTGGTCCAGTGACGCCGGGTGATGACACTGGACCCACTCTGCCGTTCCTTATGCAAGTCGCGCAACAATTTGCTCCAGTGTCACCAGGTCAATGACTCCATCAGCATCGAGGTCATCTCAGCCACCGCTAGCAAGCATCCCGGAGTTGTTGCCCGAATGTGAATGGTCGACCGACCTCCTCCAAGCACAGCGAACGGAAGCCATCCCCAGGAACTGTCTCATTCCCTTTTTGGTCTTGAGCCTCGAGCAGACCGCAATCATTGCCATCTTATTAATTTGGGGACACACCTGCCCATGGCCTAAGTGGAAACCCAGATACGGTACTTCCACCTGCCCAATTGCACACTTCTTTGGGTTAACTGTGAGACCCGCCTGCCTCAGCAACCTTAAGATGACTGTAAAGTGTTCGAGGTGCCACAGGCAGTCATTGCTGTAGATGATATCATTGAGATACATGGCTGCATGGGTGGTGTGGGGGCGGAGGACCCTGTCCATAATCTTCTAGAATATAGTAGGTGCCCCAAACAACCCAAAAGGAAGTGTAATGAATTGGTGTAAGCCAAACGGTGTGGAAAAGGCCATTTTCTCTTGGGATAGAGGAGTCAAGGGGATCTGCCAATATTCCTTCGTTAAATCCAGTGTCGAATAAAAATGAGCACTGCCTAATTGATTGAGCAGCTTGTCAATGTGAGGCATTGGGTATGCATCAAATTTAGACACTGCTTTGACTTTCCTATAGTCCTCACAGAACCGGACCAACCCATCAGACTTGGGGACCAGGACCACTGGGCTGCTCCAGTCACTGTGGGACTCCTTGATTATGCCCATTTTGAGCATGGCCTCGAGTTCATCCCGGACCACCTTTTTTGTGTTTGGGCAGCCGGTAAGGGCAGCTGCACACTACCACCCCTGGGGGCATCTCAATGTGGTGTTCTATGAGGTGGGTGCGGCTGGGCAGGGGTGAAAACATGTCGGAAAATTCTTTCTGCAATTGGGCTACCTCCATGAATTGAGGCGGGGAGAGGTGATCTCCATAGGGGACCGGAGTGATGAGCGACGTCAATTTTCTGTTTTGAACCTCTAGCCCCAGCTCTGCCTTCTCTGGGACTACTGACACCAACACCATGGGGACCTCCTCATTCCAACATTTTAATAGATTGAGGTGATAAATTTGCAATGTCCACCCCTGTCCATTTGCCTCACCTCATAGTTGATGTCCCCGACTTGCCATGTGACCTTGAAGGGCCCTTGCCACTTGATCAATATGGATCTCAATGTGGGCAGTAATATGAGTACTTTGTCTCCTGGTGTGAACTCCCTAAGGTGTGCGCCCCTATTGTACAGTCGGACTTGACATTCTTGCGCCTGCCACAAATTCTTCTGGGTTAAGTGTGTGAGTGTGTGGAGTTTAGCGCACAGGTCGAGAATGTATTGAATTTTGTTCTTACTAGGTGAAGGTCCCTCCTCCCAATTTTCATGTAGGACATTCAAAATGCCATGCGGCTTACGCCCATATAATAATTCAAATGGTGAAAAACCTGTGGAGGCTTGTGGGACCTCTCGTACTGCAAATAACAGGGGTTCAAGCCACTTATCCCAATTATGTGCATCTTCACTTACGAACTTCCGAATTATATTTTTGAGAGTTTAATTAAAACGTTCCACTAAGCTGTCAGTTTGTGTGTGATAGATGCTGGTGTGGATAGGCTTAATTCCCAGTAACCCATACAGCTCACACAGTGTGCGTGACATGAATGTAGTGCCTTGGTCTGTCAGGATTTCTTTCAGAATCCCGACCCGGGAGATAAAGTGGAAGAGTGCCTCTGCATTACTGCATGCTGAGATACTGCAGAGAGGCACTGCTTCTGGGTATCACATTGCATAGTCCACCAGAACTAAAATAAAGTGATATCCCCGTGCTGACTGATCTAATGGCCAGACAAGATCCATCCCAATTTTTTCAAAAGGGGTCTTGATTAAGGGAAGAGGGCACAAAAGCGCTTTTGGAGTGGCCACAGGATTTACTAATTGGCATTCGCAGCATGCCGCACACCACTGACGGACATCCCCACGAATCCCTGGCTAGTAGAACCAGGCCATTATTCGGGCTAGTGTTTTATCCTACCCTAAGTGCCCGGCCATGGGATTAAAGTGAGCTGCCTGGAATATGAGTTCCCAGCGACTCCTTGGAATTCATAGCTATGTTATCTTTTCGCCAGTTTGAGTGGCCTGCGTCACTCGGCATAACCTATCCTTGATAATAGCAAAATAAGGGAAGGCCGGCATCGCATTTGGCTGGAGAATTTGACCATCAATTACTCTCACTTGGTCAAATGCATGCCGCAGAGTCCCATTCATTACTGCTCTAATGGGAAATCCCCAAGTGAATCCCTGAGAGAGGGAGGAGGCGTGGGGTGCTCCTAACTCCACGTATTGCCCTGACTCAGTGCTGACGTAAATGGCTCTGTGACAGCTTCTCCCACCAATGCTACTCCGGGGCTTTCCCCAGACAGGATACTGCAGGACCCACTCCTTAATATGTGCGTCATTAACTCCTTAAAACCCGACCAATCAGTCCCCAAAATCAGAGTGGGTGAGACGAGGGTTAACTGCTGCCTTTACACTATGGATTTCCCCTTGAAATAGAATGTGGATGGACACTAAAGGGTAGTTGTGAACTTCCCTGTGCGCACACAACACCTTCACCACCCGTGCTCTCTCCAATGCCTCACCTTGCACCAGGCTTTGGTGGATTGAGGTCTGGTTACAGTCGGAATCCACCAAAGCCTGGTACGTATCCCTTTGGACACTTACCGGTATACGATATGCTCCGGCCCGATTGAAGGCAGTTTCTGGCGTGTCCGGTACCCGGACCACCGCACCCACCTCCATCGTGGAGCACTGATGATGGAGATATCCCGGCTCCCCACAGTGCCAGCACCAGTGTTACGGACATCACTCACCATGGGGGGAGGAGACACAGACAAGGACATGGAAAGTGGGAGGACACCACAGGTGCACCAGGCGGCTGGGGGGTAGCTGGCCCCTGCCTCCATGGTGGGGGAATGGGGATAGGATGGGAAGCAGAAGGAGAGAGAGAAGAAAGAGGAGAAGAGGAAACACACCTTCCTGCCATCAGAAATGCCGCCATGTGGTCCTCTGCCAGCTTGATAGCTTGGTCCAGCAATGTCGGGCAATGACATTGGACCTACTCCGCTGTTCCTTCCGCAAGTTGCGTGACAAATTGCTCCAGTGTCACCAGGTCGATCACTCCCTTGGCATCGCAGTCATCTGCCCTCTGCCACTGCTGGCAAGCATCCCAAAGTTGTTGCCCGGACATGAATGGTCATCCAACCTCCTCCAAGCACAGCGAGAGGAAGTGCTGCCGTTGTTGCTCTGGGGAGCGGGGACACATTGAAGGATGGCTCAATGGAGGTCCACGTATACGAGCCGGCTGTCAACGGGGATCTGCAGCACGGCCACCTGTGCCTCACCCGTCAGCAGGGGGAGGAGGCGCACTGCTCGCGAGGAATGCTTCCAGATTGTCGTGCAGACCCATCTTTGGTAGGGTGAGCTGGGGAGTGTCTGCTCCAGTGATGGTCGTGGACCCCGCCTACATGAGCAGGTGCCAGAACGTCTGGCGGTCTTCCTGTTGGGACAGCACCAAGGCTTCGAACCATTGTTCTTGCTCCTTTCAGAGGGCGACCAGCGCTTGGTGCTGGTTCTGCTGGGCTGTGGCAAGGGCATGGATCAGGTCCTTGAACAGAGAGGGATGTTCCCTTTTTTGGGGATGTTCCCTTCTGCAATCTCCTGGGTTTCAGCACCGCTGTAGAGAGACTCTGATGTGGGTGGAGCACAGAAGCACAGCAGGAGGTTGTTTGTGTCTTAATTATTATCTTTATTGCTGTTCTTCAGCACACAACTCAAATTCTTACTCACACACACAGGCTACTATCAAGCCCTTGGTGCCAACCTTCCCTTCTCACTCTCCTTTTATAGGGCACGGTCACTGGAGGAGACACACAAACACATGTTAATTGACAACAGGTGTAGTGACACGACCATTCACCTTCCCTGACTCCGCCCTCCATTCACAGACTGATCCTCGGCCATGCCTCCGCTGCTTCATACTCCCACCACCCGACTCAGGCCGGGGAGCCATCCGGCCTGAAGCTGACTCCCGCCCTTGACGGGAGAGGAAGTCCACCACCACCATCTGCGCTCCCGGCCTGAGGACCACCTCAAATTTAAATGGCTGGAGTGCAAGATACCAACGGGTGATCTATGCATTGGCATCCTTCATGCAGTGGAGCCGCTGGAGGGGCACGTGGTCCGAACAGAGGGTGAAAGGGCATCCCAGCAGGTAGTACCGGAGGGTGAGGACCGCCCACTTGATGGTTAGGCACTCTTTCTCTATTGTGCTGTACCTGCCTTCCCACATCGACAGCTTCCGGCTAATGTACAGCACGGGCTGCTCCTCCCCCTCCACCTTCTGGGACAGAATGGCCCCCAGCCCTCTGTCTGATGCATCTGTCTGTAAAATAAAGGGGAGAGAAAAGTCAGGGGAGTGTTACAGTGGCCCCCCACACAGTGCAGCTTTTACCCTAGAGAAAGCCTGTGGGCATTGCTCCGTCCACTGGACCGGATCTGGTGCTCCCTTTCTAGTGAGATCCATCAGCAGGCTGGTGACATCCGAATAATTAGGTATGAACCTCCGATAGTAGCCAGCCAGTCCCAGGAACTGTCTCACCCCCTTTTTGGTCTTGGGCCTCGGGCAGGCCGCAATCGTTGCTGTCTTATTAACTTGGGGACAGACCTACCCATGGCCCATGTGGAAACCTAGATACCGTACTTCCACCTGCCCAATCGCACATTTCTTTGGGTGAGCTGTGAGACCTGCCCACCTCAGTGACTTTAGGATGGCCTTAAGGTGTTCGAGGTGCCACAGCCAGTCATTGCTGTAAATGATAATATCATTGAGATACGCAGCTGCATAGGTGGTGTGGGGGTGGAGGACCCTGTCCATAAGCCGCTGGAACGTAGCAGGTGCCCCAAACAGCCCAAAAGGAAGTATGACGAACTGGTGTAAGCCAAATGGTGTGGAAAAGGCTGTTTTCTCTTGGGACAGAGGAGTCAAGGGGATCTGCCAATATTCCTTCATTAAATCCAGTGTCAAATAAAAACAAGCAGTGCCTAGTTGATCAAGCAACTTGTCAATGCGAGGCATTGGGTACGCGTCAAATTTGACACCGTGTTGACTTTCCTATAGTCCACACAGAACCAGACCGACCCATCGGTCTTGGGGACCAGGACCACTGGGCTGCTCCAGTCACTATGGGGCTCCTCGATTATGCCCATTTCGGCATGGCTTCAAGTTCATCCTGGGCCACCTTTTTTTTGTGTTCGGGCAGACGGTAAGGGCGGCTACGCACTCCCACCCCCGGGGGCGTCTCAATGTGGTGTTCTATGAGGTGGGTGCGGCCGGGCGGGGGCGAAAACATGTCAGAAAATTCTTTCTGCAACTGGACTACCTCCGTGAGCTGGGTCGGGGAGAGGTGGTCTCCACAAGGGACCAGAGCAGTGGGCGATGTCAATTTTCTTTTTTGAACCTCCGGCCCCAGCTCCACCTTCTCCAGAACCACTGACACCAATGCCATGGGGACCTCATTCCAGCATTTTAGCAGATTGAGGTGGTAAATCTGTAATGCCCCACCCCTGTCCATTCGCCTCACCTCATATTGATGTCCCTGACCTGCCGTGTGACCTCAAAGGGTCCTTACCACCTGGCAATCAATTTGGAGCTCAATGTGGGCAACAACATGAATACTTTATCTTCCAGTGTGAATTCCCTAGGGCACGTGCCCCTGATGTACACACGGACTTGACATTCTTGGGCCTGCCACAAATTCTCTTGGGTTAGGTGTATGAGTGTGTGGAGTTTGGCGCGCAGGTCGATAATGTATTGAATTTCGTTTTTACTGGTTGAAGGTCCCTCCACCCAATTTTCCTGTAGCACATCCAGAATGCCATGTGGCTTATGTCTGTATAATAATTTGAACGGGGAGAATCCCGTGGAGGCTTGCAGGACCTCTCGCACTGTGAATAACAGGTGCTCATGCCATTTACCCCAATTGCGTGCGTCTTTGCTTACACATTTCCTAATAATGTTTTTGAGCATGCAATTAAACTGTTTGACTAAGCCATCTGTTTGTGGGTGATAAATGCTGGTACGGATAGGCTTAATTCCCAATAACCCGTGCAGTGTGTGTGACATAAACATAGTGCCTTGATCAGTCAGAATGTCTTTGTGGATTCTGACTCAGGAGATGATGCGGAAGAGTGCTTCTGCCATACTACATGCTGAGATATTGCGAAGAGGCACTGCTTCCGGATATCGCATTGCATAGTCCACCAGAACTGAAATAAAGCAATATCCTCATGTTGACTGATCTAATGGCACAATGAGATCCATCCCAATTCTTTCAAAAGGGGTCTCAATTAATGGCAGAAGGTGCAAAGGCACTTTTGAAATGGCCATGGAATTTACTAACTGGCCTTCGTGGCATGCCGTACACCACCTAAGGACATCGCCGTGAATCCCCGGCCAATAGAACCTGGTCATTATTCAGGCTAGTGTCTTATCCTGCCCCAAGTGTCCGGCCATGGAATTAAAGTGAGCAGCCTGGAATATGAATTCCTGGTGGCGCTTTGGGATTAAAAGATGTGTTATTGGTTCCTTTGTCTGAGTGTCCTGTGTCACTCGGTATAACCTATCCTTAATAATGGAAAAATATGAGAAGAATGGGGTAGCGTTTGGCTGGAGAGTTTGACCATCGATTACTCTCACTTGGCCAAACACATGCCGCATAGTCCCGTTTCATGACTGCTGTAATGGAAAATCCGAGAGAATCCCTGAGATACTGCTCCTCACTCTGATGTGGTGATGACATAGACGGCTCTGTGACAGCTGCTCCCACCAATGCCACTCCAGGCTCTCCCCCTGCTGAACTATGGCAGGCCCCACTCTTCACTAAATGTCATTAATTCCTGAAATCCTGGCCAATCAGTCTCCAGAATTATCGAGTGAGTAAGGCGAGGATTAACCCCCACCTTTACTCTAAATTTTTCCCCTCAAAATAGAATGTTGACCGACAATAAGGGGTAGTTGTGAACATCCCCATGCACACACAACACTTTCACCAATTGTGCTCTCCCCAATGCCTCGTCTTGCACCAGGCTTTGGTGGATTGAAGTCTGATTACAGCCAGAGTACACCAAAGCCTGATACATATCCCTTTGGGTACTCACCGGTATACAATATGCTCTGGCCCGATTGAGGGCGGTTCCTAGCACGACGGGGATCCAGACCACCGCGCCCACCTCCATTACCGAGCACTGATGCTGGAGATGCCCTGGTTCCCTGCAGTGCCAGCAAACTGGCCTGGGCTTTCTCTCTGCATCGGCACTCTGGGGCTCACTCACCTGGGGGGTGAGAGACAGACATAGAAGCGGGAAATGGGAGGGCAATGCGGGTGAGGTGGGCCGGCTGGGGTGGAGACGGCCCCCGCCTCCATGGCGGGGGAACGGAGCAAGGATGAGGCACAGAAGGGGAGGGGGAGAGAGAGAGGAGAGAGCAGAAGAGGAGATCTGTGATCCTGCCATGGGAACAGCCGCCAAATGATCCTCCGCCAACTCGATGGCCTGATCCAGTGACGCCGGGCGATGGCACTGGACCCACTCCACTGTTCCTTTGGGAAGCTGGACAATGAACTGCTCCAGTGTCACCAGATCGAGGATTCCCTCGGCGTCACGGTTGTCAGCCCTCAGCCACAGCCGGCAGGTGTCCCAGAGTTGCTGGCCAAATGCAAACAGCTGGCTGACCTCCTCTTGGCATAGAGCATGGAAGCACTGGCGTTGTTGTTCGGAGGTGCGCCCAACATGCTGGAGGACAGCCCGGCGCAGGTCTGTGTAGACCAGCTGGCTGTCAGTGGGGAGGTGTAGCGCGGCCAGCTGTGCCTCACCCGTTAGCAGGGAGAGGAGGCGCGCTGCACGTTGTTCCACTGGCCAGCCCGAGGCCTCTGCTGCTTGTTTGAGTAGTGCAAGTAAGGCCTCGGGGTCGTCGTGCAGGCCCATCTTCATTAGGGTGAGGTGGGGTGGGCCCGTGGCGGTGAAGGTGGTGGACCCTGCCGACACGAGGAGGTGCTGGAATGCCTGACGAGCTTCCTGTTGCGCCAGCACCAGGGCCTCAAACCGTTGTTCTTGCTCCTTTCAGAGGGCAAGCAGCACCTGGTGCTGACTCTGTTGGGCTGTGGTGAGGGTGTGAATCAGGTCTGTGAAGGGGGAGGACTCCATGGGGCTGTTCTCCTCTGTGCTCCATTCCCTGGTTTCAGCACCACTGTAGAACTTTGCATGGGTGGGTAGAGCACAGAAGTATGGCAGGACAGAACTGAGTTTCCCAAAACTTTTTATTATAACACTTTTCAGCATTTATTTTACACTCTCTCACACACACACACACACACACACACACACACACACACACACACACACACACACCAGCCATCTGGTTCAGGAGAGAGCTCCCTTCCTATGCTCTCTCTCTCTCTCTCTCCTTATCTAGGGTGTGGTCGCTGGGAAGACACACAAACACAGGTTAATTGACATCAGGTGTAGTGATTCTGCCACTTACCTTCCCTGATTCCGCCCTCCGGTCACAGACCGATGCTTGACCACGCCCCGGCTGCCACAGTAAACAATCCTTGTTCCATTAGACTGGCATTACCACTCACCATGCGACGTGTTCACCCTACCATACCTATCATGTATCACAGCTTAAACCTCTGGTCTCTAGTTCTTTGCCGTTCTCAGAAGGGGACTTTGCCAGAAAGTCTTGTCTGTTTCTCATGTCGTCTCTGTGCCATTTTTTGCTTCCTGATTTTTTTTTTCTCTCTGTTTTGCCTAGTCTTAGCCACAGTTTTTTTGTACTTGCGTTTTGTCGTTATTCTTGTTTTTTGCACTATGGCTGTTTGAACTATTTCATGTTTTTTTTTTCATATTAGCACTTTGTCTTTGTTTACCTCATTGTTGTCTGGATTATTTTTGCTATTTTTGTTTTACTTTAATTAAATCATTTTTTTATTCATTGGATTTTCTGATTTGTATTCTGCTATTGGATCCTACTCACCACATCTCGCCACCCTTAACAGTTGCACGTGATAGGGTTAAGTGGAGAATCTCCATCTGTAAAGGCCAAATACTGGATGCTGATAACAACCTAGAGACAATCAGAAAGCGAAGAGTAGTGGAATGAAGGTCACTTCAGCATTGTCGCTCATGACAGATGCTTGCCAAACAAAAACATCCATAAATGTTCCATATGTTATTTCACAGTTTTGATGTCTTCAGTATTTTTCTATAATATAGAAAATAATCAAAATACAGAAAAACATATGAGTAGGTGTGTGGGCGGCACGGTGGTGTAGTGGTTAGCGTTGTCGCCTCACAGCAAGAAGGTCTGGGTTCGAGCCCCGTGGCCGGCGA
>JAPEKO010000022.1:33951163-33961407 GCA_027576075.1 Cathorops hypophthalmus
AGTCAGCTGGGATAGGCTCCAGCTTGCCTGCGACCCTGTAGAAGGATAAAGTGGCTAGAGATAATGAGATGAGATGAGAATATTATTTGGCAGTCGGCACATAGGAAAGTGTAAAGTATAACGTTTCTGTCAATATGTTTATCATGCTTGTACTATAACACAAAACCTGCAAAGATATTTATCTAAATACATGACCTATTCATTCTAAACCTCTTGAGCTTCGCCAGCGAAGCTCTCAACCTCAAGGGGTTAAGGGCATACTAGCTCTTAAAATATGCTTCTGTGCAAGTCCTGGCAGATATGGCACAGCTGTAATTGTTGATTCTGGAACTGAGAATGCACAGCATGGAAGCTCAACCATCAACAGAGACCTCTCTATCGCTCAATGAGCAGGGTTCCTTGGATGGAGGATGCAACATTTTCACTCACAAAGACATTGGGAGGTTTTTCCAGGTTGATATTGACCTGGAAGTTGAAACACCACATTCATGAAACACCACATTCACCTTCAAAAAAGTACCATTAAATAAATAAATAAATAAGTAATTAAACAAACAAATAAATAAATGTCTCTATCAGCTCAAAACTACCTAAGTGGTATTGGAGATTGGCACGTGCACTAAATGCACATTTTCACATGGTGTGATGTAATGTGCACTTTACAGTTGTATTGGCTTCAACCATTCTGAAATAATTTTAGACTAGCAAAGCATATTTACTGTAGTTGTTTTACATTATTTTACTGTTTGCCTCCCTGTTTTTTTTCCCACCACCTGACTAGTAGACTGCTTCTCCATATTGGCAACTCATGAATATTTTGTATTGTATAGTAGCCTATTGACTAGCCTCGACAACTACTCCTTTATGTTCCTGAAAATGGTCCACCACCAAAATCTATGTGGTTACTGGAAGTCTGGATATCATTGTCCACTTATGGATGGTGTAAAGCAGGGATGACACATTGTAGCCTATATACCAACCAAGAAGAATAATTGTTTATAAAGAAGCTATTCGGTGTTTGCCAGAAGATGATGGTCTCTTTTTCTTCCTTGCCTCATCGCAGGGAATTTTTCCTCTCCATTGCTGCCTTGTGCTTCTTAATTGCTGCTTTCTTTGAATTAAATTTAATATCATGTTCATATAACAATTCAGTATCACAGAAAATGCTTAATTTCTTCTGCTTTTCCTAGAGAGGGCTTTTTATATCAAATATGATACGAGTTATTCTTTTATTGCATGTTTTCTTGTAATATAGTCATATAGCACAGATCTCTATAAAATACTCTGATCAGGCATATAGTTCTTGAATAGGAAGGAAACAAGTTCATACAGTGTTAGTCATATTCTGAGACATAATGATGGAGATAATAATAATAATGTTTACATTGGGTCATTCCTTGCCAGTAGACATCATGTAGCAATGTTCTACTCAATAACAAAATGGCTGAACATTGAAAGTATCATACTTGCCTATCACTATTAATTAGATGCTTGATGCAAATGCAAATATACTGAAATATTTGTATTATATTTATTAATCTTAGTGCCAATTTATTGGATTATGTTGTATTTCAGTATCTTTGGGAGAAGTTAGTGGTTGTCTACAGTGTTGACATCACAAGGGTACATTAATAGTAGTGTTGTAGTCAAGACCACCTAAACCGAGACCAAGTCATGACCAAGACAAGATGAAGACTTTGAGGGGTTGAGACCAAATCAAGATTAAGACCAAAGCAGAGTGAAACTGAGTCAAGACCAGGATCAGACCAATGTGTTTGAAGGGGGCAGGGAGGGGTGACAGTTGTTCACAGCAATGAAAAAATTGAATTAGCATTGAATCACATTATTGGTTGCATTTGAAGCAGGATGTTTTACATCCAATCACAGTAATTATGTTAACAAATAAATCAGACAATGTATAGGCAATCTAGTGAAATCCCCGCATTTGTGGTCTTGACAGGTCTTGAAATAAAATCTTGAGACTTTATGTCTGAGATTGAGACAAGACCAAGTAAAAATGTGGTTTATTCTGAGATAAGACCGAGACCTTCAAAAAGTGGTCTTGAGACCAAGACCGGTCTCTACTACAACACAAATTAATAGCATAGTTACAATGGTGATTATTAAGAGACCAAATTTAAATGATCTCAGTCATAAGGAATAAAAGTCAAGTTTCCTGTTGGCTTCTAAAAACCAAAGAGCGAGGGCTTTTGATCTTATTTACCAATTTCCAGCCCTGCTAGTTAGAGTTCTACGAAATGACAAGCTGGATGGCTCTGACAGAAGTGTTAGCAGGAAAGTTTGGAAACTGATTTGTTTGAGCAGATTGTACAGATGAGGAGGTGAAAGAGTGTTAAGGATGTTGTCACACTTGTCAGGATCAATTCTGGGTTTGTTTGGGGAGGGGCTTCTAATTATAGGTTTGCTTTCACGTAGAATAATTCCTTCCACCTAATCATGGATGGTTTGCACAACTCCATGCATTACTTTTTTTTTTTTTTATCATGGTAGGCACCAAATTCATCTGTTTACTTCCACTGGACAAGAATTTTTTGCAAAAGTTTTGTTTCCTGATGAAAAAAAAAGAGATTATAGTAAACAATGTCAAGCTGAACACAAACATAATTTCAGATTTTCTGTACAATGTAGGAATTTGGAGAAATGTTGAAAATAAATGTATTGAATTAAATTGCATTAATTTGTATTATGTTTAATCGCATAATCATGCTGACACATTGTGTTAGTTCAGCTGAGCTTAAAATGTTTTGCAACTGATTTCTGTTTGTACTCACCATCTGGTGTTTCACGTGTCAGTGTCCAACAATACTCAGCCAACATCGATGGATTCCAATTGCCCTGATACCGCTTTTCCTTGGCTACAATATTCTGGTGAGACCTTTCACCATGCTTCACTGACTGCACCAGGATTAGCAGGGAAGATGTCCAAGTGTGAATGGAGAAAATGAATTCTTAATGACTTGTTGCACTTTATGGTTTTGTATGCTTTAAGCATGTTGTCAAGCAGTTCAATGTGGTACTCTGTAGTTGCCAACAAAATTCAAAACATATGTAAATGCCTTCCATGCTATTTCCTTTGAGCCCACGAGCAGATCTTCAAACTCCCTGTCACTAATGACCTGTCTGATTTGCGCACTAACAAAAATGCCTTCCTTTAGCTTGACATCAGATATTTGTGGAAGCATCTGTCTCAAATAGCAAAATCAATCAGATTTTTTTTATCTGAAGAAGAACTTTATTCATTACACATGCAGTTGTGAAATTCCTCTCTGCATTTAACCCATTTGATGCAGTGAACACACACACGCGCACACACACACACACACACACACACACACACACACACACACACACGAGCAATGAGCACACACACATACCCAGAGCGGTGGGCAACCATGCTAACAGTGCCTGGGGAGCAGCTGGGGGGTAGGTGCCTCGCTCAAGGGCTTCTCAGCCTAAGGCCACCCCATGTTATCCAAACCGCATGTCTTTGAACTGTAGGGGAAAGCAGAGCACCTGGAGGAAACCCATGCAGACACAGGGAGAACAGGCAAACTCCAGAAAAGCAGAAATATCTTTGTTGGGTTGACAAATGGTTTATGCGTCATGCTTTTCTGATCTGGAACAAAATGCTTATGGAGTGGCCAGTCATTTTTAATGTAATGTGACTCTTCAGCACGTCTATCCCATTCACAAAGGAAACAACAGTACACTGAATATCTGAGCTGCAGTCCTAGTAGCAGTGCCAATACTTTTAGATCACCAGTCATAACTGTTGTACTGTATGTGTTTCAACAACAGTTCCATGGTATTGTAAGTTTCTTTCATGTACACTGCATAGCCAGTAGGTACTGAAGGATGGACATTGCCATTGTGACAGCTTTCAGGCTTAATTTTGACAAATCTATAAAAAAAGACGCCATTTTGGAGGATCATGCACATAACCCAAAGCCATGAACAATCCGTCAGTGCAGAAACAGAGGATGTCAGCATGTGTAAATAAGTTTGTCAAATGTTCTTGACAGTTCCGAAAGGCAGAATTTTTTTTGTATCTAGTGACAGCAAACCCCATCCTTACAATCTTGAACCAAGTAGTTTTGCTTTAGCTTTTGACATATCCAAGTCTGTGACCAGGTCATTTAGCTCTGGCTGTGTTATCAGATGAGGAAAACCAGGCATACAGGGTTCAACATCTGGATAAGTGCGTTGTGGCATCTTCATCTGCCTCATCAAGACTCTGTGTCTCTGGTGGCTTTGGTAACAGCAAACTGTCATCATGTGGCACTGGTCTCATGGCTGAAGGTGGATTGGAGTAGTCAATAGATTTCTTATTTTTAGTACAGAATGCAGATACACTGGTGAGACAGAAGTTACAGTCTGTCACATGATCCTTCTGTTCTCGCCATATCATTGAGACTGAAAATAGCATTGACTTCTGAGTACCTCTGAGCCAAGCTCTCAGGTTGACTGCACACGTTGCACAACAAATGTGCAGAGCCCAGGGTTCGTCTTGCTCACCAATTTTACATCCAAAGTAGAGCTCATAGGCTTTCTTAATAAGTGCAGTCATAGTGCATCTTTGAGCTTTCAGTGTCTAAAAGTCCCTGACCAGGTAATTTAATTCTGACTGTGTTGTCAGATGAGGATAACCAGGCATGGTTTGAAAGTGGCATGGTGATGCAGTGGTTAGCGCTGTTGCCTCACAGCAAGAAGGTTCTGGATTCAAGCACAGGGGCTTTTCTGTATGAATTTGCATTTTCTCTCTGAGTCTGTATAGGTTTCCTCTGGGTGGTCTTGTTTCCTCTAGGTGCTCACAGTCCAAAAGACATGCAATTAGGTTAACTGGCTCCTCTAAATTGCCCATAGGTGTGTATATCTGAGCTGTGTTCTGTGGTCATTCACGAGTAGTATGATGGCTGCCAGCAGTGTCTTTGTATGACTTTGACTCAGCCATGTTGAGCTGTGTCCTTTGTAATTCAGCTGCAAGGAAGGAAAATTAGCTACTCCAAATTGTATAATCACCACAGATGTAACAGAATGTATTGTGACAGTGATGAGACATTTTGATTGTTAATCGAATGTTTTAGTTTTGACTGGGCACTGCCCGAACTGATAATCACATTGTGGGAGCAGGGGCGTGGCCAAGCAGCAGTCTGTGAATGGAGGGTGGGATCGGGGAAGGTAAGTGGCTAAGTCATTCCACCTGCTGTCAATTAATGTGTGTGTGTGTGTGTGTGTGTCTTACAGGGATAGAGCAGAAAAGGAGAGAGAGACCAGAGAAAAGGCCCTCTCTCCCTGACCACAATGCATGTGTGAGTGAGTGAGTGAGAGAGAGAGAGAAAGAAAGAAAGAAAGAAAGAAAGCTGAAAGGCTCAATAAAGTGTTTGTGTAAGCATCAACTCTCGCCTGCCATGCTTCTGTGCTCCACCCACATCAGGAACTGTTACAGTGGTACCGAAACCCAGGAGCACAGAAGGGAACCACTCCATGGAGTCCTCCCCATTCGAAGTGCTCATCCTTGCCCTCGCTACCACCCATCAGAACCAGCATCAAGCACTGATCACTCTCCGAAAGAAACTGGAGCAATGCTTCGAAGCCTTGATGCTGGCCCAGCAGGAAGATCGCCAGGTGTTCCGGCACCTGCTTGCCTCAGCAGGGGTGTCGACCACTGCTGCCAGCACCCTCACGAAGATGGGACCGCAGGATGATCCGGAAGCATTCCTCGCTCTCTTCAAGCAAGCAGCCGAGGCGTGGGGGTGGCCGCTGGAGCAGTGCGTGGTGCGCCTCCTCCCACTCCTGACTGGTGAAGCGCAGCTCTCAGCACATCAGCTCCCTAATGACAGCCGACTGGTGTATGCTGACCTGAGGAAAGCCATCCTGCAGCAGCTTGGCCACTTTCCAGAGCAACATCACCAGTGTTTCTGGATGCTGGCATTGGAGGAGGTCGGCCAGCTGCTTATATTCAGCCAGCAACTCCGGGACACCTGCCGGCGGTGGCTGAGGGTGGAAGACTGTGACGCCGACAAGATCATCGATCTGGTGGCACTGGAACAGTTTATCTCTCGACTTCCGGAAGGAATGGCAGAATGGGTCCAGTGCCATCGTTTGGTGTCACTGGAATGAGCCATCGAGCTGGCGGAGGACCATCTGGAGGTGGTTCCGATGGCAGGCAGACGAGGAGTTTCCCTTCCTTTCTCTTCTTTCTCTCTTTTCCCCCTCATCTCTCGTCCCCCTCCTCACCCTGTTCCCCTGCCACAGAGGCGGCAGCTGGCTCCTCCCCAGCCGACCTGTCACACCCATGATGTCCTCCCATCTCCCTTTTCCGTGTTGGTGTTGTCTCCCCCTCAGGTGAGTGACACCTATAACAACAGTGCAGAGGGAAAGCCTGGGCTGGTGTGCTGATGTGGCGGGGAATCGGAGCATCTTCAGAGTCAGAGCTCCGCAAGGGAGGTGGGAACTGTAATCCGGATCCCTGATGTGCCAGAAACCATCCCCGATCGGGCCAGAACATATTGCATACCAGTAAGTATTCGAGGGGATACATATCACGCTTTGGTAGATTCCAGTTGTAATCAGACCTCAATTCACCAACGTCTGGTGCAACATAAGGCATTGGGGAGATCACAAGTGGTGAAAGTGTTGTGTGTGCATGGGGATGTTCACAATTATCCCTTAGTGTCTGTTCGTATTCTATTCCGGGGCCAAATACGTAGAAGGTGGTGGTTAATCCTCATCTCACCCACTCGTTGATTTTGGGTACTGATTGGCCAGGGTTTAAAAAGCTGATGGAATATTTAACATGTAATGGGTCCTGCACTAGTAGGTCACGGGAAGATCCCAGTGTCACGTTGACTGGAGAAGCTGTCACAGAGCCATCTACATTAGCTCCGCGTCAGAATGAGGAGCAGCCCGCTCCTCCTCCCTCTCTCAGGGATTTCCTTGAGGATTTCCCATTAGAGCAGTCATGAGACAAGACTCTGTGGCATGCGTTTGACCAAGTGAGATGGTCAAACTCTTCAGCCAAGCACGACACCGGCCTTCCCTTATTTTATTATTAAAGATAGATTGTACCGAGTGACGCAGGACACTCAAACTGGTGAACGAATAACCCAAATTAATCCCAAAGAGCCATAGGGAACTCGTATTTCATGCGACTCACTTTAATCCCATGGTTGGACACTTGGGCAAAATAAAACACTAGCCCGAATATTGGCCATGGATTCGTGAGGATGTCCGTCGGTGGTGTGTGGTAGGCCTTGAATGCCAATTAGTAAATCCCGTGGCCACTCAAAGTTCCTTTGCGCCCTCTCCCTCTAATCGAGACCCTGTTTGAGTGAATTAGGATGGATCTCATCAGGCCATTAGATCAGTCGGCATGAGGATATCACTTTATTTTAGTTCTGGTGGATTACGCAATATGATATCCGGAAGCAGTGTCTCTCCGCAATATCTCAGCATGCAGTATTGCAGATGCACTCTTCCGTATTATCTCCTGGGTCAGGATTCTGAAAGAAATCCTGACAGACCAAGGCACTACATTTACATCACGCACACTGCATGAGCTGTATGGGTTACTGGGTATTAAGTCTATCTGCACCAGTGTCTATCATCCACAAACAGATGGCTTAGTGGAGCGTTTTAACCAACCCCTCAAAAATATAATCTGGAAGTTTGTAAGTGAAGATGCACGTAATTGGGATAAGTGGCTCTAGCCCCTGTTATTTGCAGAACAAGAGGTCCCGCAAGCCTCCACAGGGTTTTCCATTTGAATTATTATATGGGCATAAGCTGCATGGCATTTTGGACGTGATATGGGAAAATTGGGAGGAGGGACCTTCGCCTAGCAAAAACTAAATTCAGTACATTCTTGACTTGCACACAAAACTCCACACCCTCATGCACCTAACCCAGGAGAATTTGCGGCAGGCACAAGAACATCAAATCCAGCTGTATGACGGGGGCACATGCCTTAGAGAGTTCACACTGGGAGTCAAAGTGCTCATGTTATTGCCCATGTCGAGTTCTAAATTAATTGTCAAGTGGCAAGGGCCCTTTGAGGTCACATGGCGAGTCAGGGACATCGACTATGAAGTGAGGCGAACAGATGGGGCAGGGCATTGCAAATCTACCCCCTCAGTCCAGCGTTTTAAAAGGTTGAGGTGGTAGATCTTATAATCTATCACCTCAACCTCAAAGAAGGCAGACCTGGGGCCAGAGGTAAAAAAAAAAAGATAACATCTCGAACCACCCTTGTGGAGACCACCTCTCACCGGCCCAACTCACGGAGGTGACCAAGTTGCAAAAGGGATTTTCTGACGTGTTCTCGCCCCTTCCCAGTCGTACCCACCTCATAGAACACCACATCAAAACGCTGCTGGGGATGGTAGTGCATAACTGCCCTTACCTCTTGCCCGAACACATTTAAAAGGTGGTTCGTAACGAACTCAAGGCCATGCTTGAAATGAGCATAATTGAGGAGTCCCACAGTGACTGGAGCAGCCCAGTGGTCCTGGTACCCAAGACCGATGGGTTGGTCTGGTTCTGTGTGAACTATAGAAAGGTCAATGCGGTGTCTAAATTTGACACATACCCAATGCCTCGCATTGATGAGTTGCTTGATCGGTTAGGTGCTGCTTGCTTTTATTCGACACTGGATCTAACAAAGGGATATTGGCAGATCCCCTTGACTCCTCTATCCCTAGAGAAAACAGTTTTTTCCACACCATTTGGTTTACGCCAATTTGTCATGCTCCCTTTTGGGTTGTTTGGGGTGCCCGCTACATTTCAGCAGCTCATGGACAGGGTCCTCTGCCCTCACACTGCCTACGTGGCCACCTATCTAGATGACATCATAATTTACAATCATGATTGGCCACAGCACTTGGAACACCTAAGAGCCATTCTAAAGTTGCTGAGGCGAGTGGGCCTCACAGCTAACTCGAAAAAGTGTGCGATTGGGTGGGTGGAAGTACAGTATCTGGGGTTCCAATTGGGCCATGGGTAGGTGCGTCCCCAAATTAACAAGACTGCAGTGATTGCGGCCTGCCTGAGGCACAAGACCAAAAAGGAGGTGAGACAGTTCTTGAGGCTGGCTGGCTATTATCATAGGTTTCTACCTAATTATTTGAATGTCACCAGCCTGCTAACTGATCTAACTAGAAAAGGGACTCCAGATCCGGTCCAGTGGATGGAACAGTGCCAACAGGCCTTCTCTGAGGTAAAAGCTGCACTGTGTGGGGGGCCACTTTTATACTCCCATGACTTCTCTCTCCCCTTTATTTTGCAGACTGATGTATTGGACAGAGGGCTGGGGGCCATTTTATCCCAGGAGGTGGAGGGCAAGGAGCGCCCCATGCTGTATGTCAGCCGGAAATACTCGATACGCAAAAGCAAGTACAGCATAATTGAGGAGTGTCTTGACATCAAGTGGGTGGTCCTCACCCTCCGATACTACCTGCTGGGGTGCCCTTTCACTCTCTGTTCGGACCACGCGCCCCTCCAGTGGCTCCACCGCATGAAGGATATCAATGTGTGGATCACCCTTTGGTATCTCACCCTCCAGCCGTTTAAGTTCGAGGTGATCCACAGGCCGGGGGCACAGATAGTGGTGGCGGGCTTCCTGTTCCATTTGGGGGGAGAGCCAGCTTCAGGCCAGACAGCTCCCCGGCCTGAATCGGGCGGTGGGGGTATGTGGCAATGGGGCATGGCCAAGCAGCAGTCTGTGAATGGAGGGTGGGGTCGGGGAAGATAAGTGACTAAGTCATTCCACCTGCTGTCAATTAATGTGGGTGCATGTGTGGGTGCGTCTGTTTGTTATGGGGATGGAGCATAAAAGGAGAGAGAGAGAGCAGAGAAAAGGAGTTCTCTCCCCGACCACAACGCATGTGTGAGTGAGTGAAAGAGTGACTGAAAGAAAGCTGAAAAGCTGAAGCTCAATAAAGTGTTTTGTGTAAACATCAACTCTCCCCTGCCATGCTTCTGTGCTTGACCCACATTAGGAACTGTTACTATATATATATTAGGGCTGTCAAACGATTACTTTTTTTAATCGCAATTAATCGCATTTTTTCCATAGTTAACTCGTGATTAATCTCTATATTAAAAATATAGAGTTAGAATCAAATAAACACAAAGAAAAAATGTCTTTTATCTTTTATTTCTTCTTTCTCAATAAAAAGTGCATTGTAGACCCACTTGACATGTCTATTTCAAAAACACAGCACATA
>JAPEKO010000022.1:35181323-35191912 GCA_027576075.1 Cathorops hypophthalmus
ACCCATCTGGACGCGAGGCCGAAATGATAAAGTTTTTATGCGGAACCATCAAAATCGTACTCGTGTGGACGGGGCCTAAGTGTGGAATAGTGAAGAAAACTGTTGGCTTTGAGAGCAGTTCAATTCGATGAGGACTAAGTACTGAGCCATGTGCTCTTCCTTTCTGCTCACTTACACTTTGCTCACAAGTTAATTTTTGTCATGGCCATGGGACTTTTTTGTGAGTGGGCATAAGATAACTTATTCACACAACTACCATTGGTCATACACAACCAATCTGCTTTTTGCTAGAAATAGAGCTTGAGCTTGTTTCCCAAAACGTTGGATTAAACAAAAACAAAAAAAATAGTTTGTAGTTATTAAATTATTATGCAAAAATCAGTAAACTAAGTCTGAACCATTTAAAAAATCTGTTAAAATCTGTTTATAGACATTCCTCATGGTTATATTGTTTATATGCCACCATTAAAGATGAATTTCAACTGGAAACATTTACAAAACATTTGATTGTCCCAAAACCTACTCCAGTGGTGCTGTCTATAGTGTCAATCAGTATAAACAAATGAATTATTTTACTGCCGGAAGTCTGTTATAAGATTAACCAGGATGCTGTTGGGTTTCTGTGTGTAGAGTATCGTGACTCTGTGTTTAGCTGCTGGTGAGTAGGGTGATGAGAAATTCACACCTCTCCACAATAACACTGGCATAGAGATGAAACAGACAGCACAACTAAAGGTTTTTTGATAGTAAAACACTGGATACAACTCCCATAACAAAATTACAATATTTAAAACTTGTAGGGTAGGTAAAATAAAAAGGAGAAAAACTGCAAATTCTTACACCCCTGTCTGCCATGTGAGCCATTAACCACTACAGTGATGCTGCCTATGGTGCTTAAAGGTTTCATAATATTAGTACTTGATGGGTAATAATGTTTTTAGTCATCCCATTTAATTTCATGACAAGCCATCACTCTACACATCTATATATGAAGTAGTGTTTACTTTAGACCAGAATTTCCACCACTGTCAAGTATTAACGAGGGCTTTGGGAAACTGGAGAGCCAATTTCATTGAGAGAAGAACTTCTAATTGAGCCAGTAAGTGCTGTTTTATGGCCCCTCTGAGTCAAGGGGACTTCATTTAGTGCCCTCTTGTCCAATTGTGCTATACACAATGGGGCTTCTCACAGACAAGTGGGCAAAAGAGGGATGAAGAGAAGTGGGATTTAAAAAAAAATATATCAGAAAGTGGAATATACACTCACTGGCCACTTTATTAGGAACACATATACACCTGTTTTATGCAGTTATCTAATCAGCCAATCCCTTGACAGCAGCACAATGCATAAATTCATGCAGTTACAAATCAAGAGCTTCAGATAATGTTCAGTTCAAACATCAGAATGGGAAAAATTGTGATCTCAAAGTGTAACTTCACTGTGGCATGGGTGTTGGTACTAGATGGACTGGTTTGAGTATTTCAGAAACTGCTGATCTCCTGGGCTTTTCACACACAATAGTCTCTAGAGTTTACACAGAATGGTGAAAAAAAAATGAGTGAGTGACAGTTCTGTGGGTGGAAACATCTTGTTCATAAGAGCGGTCAGAGGAAAATGGCCGGATTGGTTCGAGCTGCCAAGAAGGATATAGTAACTCATATAATCACTCTATACAACCATGGTGATCAGAAAAGCATCTCAGCATGCAGCAGCAGAAGACCACATTGGGTCCCACTCCTGCAGCCAAGAACAGTATTCTTAGAACCAAGAACAAGTTCCTATTAAAATAGCCAGTGAATACAGAGTGAGAGAGACTGGCAAAAATTCAGTTTTTGTGCCAAGTGTGATAACAGGTGTGATAAAGGTTTTACTTTATATGCACTAGATCAGAGAATTGATTCTGGTAAAAGTCAACAGGTGCTTTTTTTTTTCTTTTGGGATTTTTCCTTTCCTTCCTTTCTTTTCAGCTCATCTAGTGATTGATGCCCCTGACTGTTCTGTCGGGAGTAGAGCAACCTCACCTCTGTTTGCACAGCCATCTCTTCATCTGCAGGATCTCAGAGCCTTAAACAAAGCTTTAGCATGCTTTTTTTTTTTTTAACCCTATCGATCACAGCCATGCTCTGCCTACCTCTCCCTTCTGACTTTGCTCTTGCAACCTCTCTCTGCTTTATTATCTGTTGAAGCCAACATTAAAATCCATTATCAAAACAAAAATGCATTGTATTCCTACCATCAAGGAAAATAGTTGGTCAAAATTCCCTATGAATACTATTATTATTACTATGACGAGGACAACAACTACTATGAATCCTAATTGACATACATTCTGTTTTTTTTTATTTGTTTGTTTTTCACACCATTTTATGTAAAATTTGACGACTGTTATGTAAAAATCCCAGGAGATCAGCAGTTTTTAAAATACTTGAACCAACCCATCTGCCACCAAAAATCCAACAACCATGCCATGGTCAAGTTGGTAAATTGTTGTGGTATAAGAGGAATAATATATTTAAGGAAATCCTGTTGGGTATTTTGTTTGTTTGTTTTTGTTTTGTAAAATGATCAACTTCAGCATGACATCATACCACTTGACATTCTTGTCCTATAACAGCATGTCCTTTTGTCTTTTTTTCCCCTAAATTGTCATGTTATACTCCTTACATTGGTATCAGTAGTGTATTTTGTTGTCATAATCTTTCCCTAGTCTAAAAACAGCCTCTATTTTAGCTTAATTCAAATTCAGCATAGAGGATTTTTTGACATACAGGAATCACGGGGTAATGCAATACTTCAACACTCTGCTGCAAGAAGTCACAGAAATTCCATCTTTTTTGTGGTTCAGGCTTCAGACGTTTGTGGTATTCTATCTCACTCATCCTAATATAACTTTGTCTTTTATCAGTAACCCCCATATATATTATCCATGTCTCCCAGTCATCAGTAAGACATGCCACGGCTGATGGTGGCTTTGTGTGTGGAGAGTTGATGTGTGGGTAAAAATGGCAGAGGTGTCAAGGCCCCTGCATCAGGGCTTAACAAACCAGCAGTGCATTAAATAAGAAACTAGCCGAGCGTAAGGGACAATCATTTAGGTAAGCTTCTGCACCACTCAGAAAAGAGAAGATGGCAATTCACCTCCAAGAGCCACTGGACCAATGTGGAATTGGTCCTAACAGACTTTACATGGAAATCTATTTCCAAAGGATTATGCTACAGCAACTGCAGGTTCCTTGGAGGCTCAGAAGTGACTTGATTAAGGAATTGCATGATGGTAATTGAAACATTGTGACCAACAGATTTCTTTTAAATAAAATGTAAAGTTGTTGGCAGAACTCACTCTGCAAGAATCAAGAGCTATTTGTCGACATGCTCTTTTTAATTGTATAAGTGTTCATTGAGTCCTTATGTCCATTGTGTCTTTGCCACTTTTAGCAGGTTCAAGCTGCACTAATATGAGCATCTAATTATTTGTTTCATTCATCTAATACAGTCTTATTCCTTCAAATATTAAGACATGAAAATCAATGACAAATGCAATGATCAGAATTTGATCTGGATATTGGTGATGCCATGCCATTGTGGACTTGAGTACTAATTATAGTTTGGATTGAAGTTTGGATATTATAAATTAAAAAAAATCAACATACACTCCCAGACACTTGATTCAGAACACCCATATACCTGCTCATCGATGCACTTAGTCAGCCAATCATATAGCCAGGTGATCTTTTTTCCAGTCTTCAGATCTCCAGTTTCCATGACCCTGTGCCCTTGTGATTCCTGGTCTTGGCTGACAAGAGTGGAACCCAATGTGGTCTTCTGCTATTGTAGCCTATTCGCCTCAAGGTACAATGTGTTATGTGTTCTGAAATGCTTTTTTGCTCACCACAATTGTAAAGAGTAGTTATTTGAGGTGCCAAAGCTTTCCTGTCAACTAAACCCAGTCTGGCCATTCTCCTCTAACCTCTGTCTTCAACAAGGTGTACAGATATTCCTAACCCCTCCATCTGGGAGATCTTTGGAATCTTGGGAGAATCAGATTTCCAGAGGAACTACCATCCAATGTCTTGCATTTTACCACCACCTGCTCTGATTTCTATTGGTTTCAAGATAGTAGAGGATTAAGTCCTATACTCTGGATGTATTTCAACACCAAAACTAATAAGGGCAGCCACACTATAAATATATGTATTACCCAAAACACAGATTTTAGGCAGATTCGCTGCCTAAAATCTCCCTATCCCCCAGGTCTTCCATTTCAAAATTAAACAATAACTTCCCCTCTAGCCTTTCATGTGGTATTAAAATGACATTTACATCCCATCTCACTCATTCCAGGAGGAGATGCTGAGGATTTGGGCAGCAAGATTCTCTATGCCTCCCATATTTTCATGAAAACCTGCTAAGCTGCTAGCTATCATGATAATCACTAGCTTTCAAAGCAATTACCAGTAATTATATGGCTGTGGAATTATGTGTGTAGCTTGCTGAAATATGACGCCACATTTGCAGACACATGTGGGACTGATTCCCATAAATGAAAGTGCACACATGGACACACATGCGTCCCCATTAAGAGGGGCTTTGTAAGAGCTAAAGTGAAGTGTTTGCCCATGCTTAGGGCCAAGTGGCAGCTGGAAAAGCATGCTAACATTGGTGGTAGTAATTATTTGTTACAGGCAGAACTGATTGGAAAGAGCAACTTCATTACCGAGTTGCAATAGGCACTGGTGAGGCACAAAGGCAGGTGATAAGACAAGGGAATAGAAATGAGAGCCACTGATTTTTGAAACTCATTAGCTCAACTCTTCATTCTTAATTACTCTGAAAACTAGACACAAAACTTGTGGTTTTCCTTGTTCGACTCTCCATGTGTCCCAAAATCAAGCCATTAAGGGAATCTACACCTTTTTTTCTTGAACACAAATGATTTATTAAGACACATAGAACTGAGGCGCTGCTAAAACTTGAGTATAAATATATCTTTTTTTTTTTTTTTTTAATTCCAGGTCCCTAGAGTGCTCATTTGTTGGATAATCACTTGCTAAGGTCTACCAACGCTGTTGTGATTAAAAAATAAATAAAATATTCGTTAATGTGTGCCTTGCCTTTAACAAGCTGTGACGGGCTTGTCCTAACAGTCATTAAATAGCTAGTTGAGAGCTAGTGCTGTCTTTGTGATGTTTGAAATGTAAAATAAGTTCTGTATGCATGCACATTTAACCCAATAAATAAATAAATGAGACAATGATTATTTCAGTGCAGCCCTCCTGATTTAAGTGTCAGGAACTTAGGCAGTCTATCGAGCCAGGGAGAATGCTCATGACCCACTCAGGACCTGAGAGAACAGACAGATTAATGAATAAGTGGAGAAGTGAAGGACTCCACATTGTGAGAAGAGCCATCATTAGTCTGAGAGCTAATCTGGGCAGCCAGTTTGGAGAGGAGTACTCGCATGGAGTTTAATTAGTCCACCACATGCCTGTTTTTTTTTTTCCCTTAACACAAGAGGCAGAGCAGTGGGAATTGAAAGAAGTGGGTCATAGAAAGAGAACATGACCTGAACTTTCATGGCAAAAAAAAAAAAAAGATATACAGATATCAGACCTGCCAACCAAGCAGAAGAACAAGCTTTTTAAAAATATACTATGTTTTTGATAGAAAAATAATTTATGAAAAAACTAAGGTAGAAATTGGACTGTGGATATACAATGGTTTTATGGTGATCTCCAAGTGCTTGGGAGGGAGAAGCTACAACTCATTTGTTTTATTTAAGATATAGCCATTTTTGACCATTTCGTCTGAGTATATAGTTAACTGAGTCCTGGGCATGACGTTAAACTGCATCCAGGCAGTGGGAAGGTCGTGTGTGGGTTTAGTGCATTCCTGCCTGAAATCTATAAAAAGCGCACAAGTGGCCATTACTACCCACTCTGTGACTGGCGAGTGTGGTCTGCGCCATAAAACCGAGCGGGACCCTTGGGTTACTAGGGTCTGGAACTTCTGAAGACTCCAACGGCAGTTACCTTACAACTGGCGGATGACAGCAGCGCCAGGCGGGCTGGCGTGTTTTAAGGCGGAACTTGGCTGTAACTAAGTCTCCAGCAGCTCGCTGCAAGCACCCCAACCAGAACCAGCACGTCTCCATCTCCATGGTGCTGCTGGAGAAGGTGGGTGCCCAAAGTGTGTGGGTTCCAGGCCGCATCCCGCGATCCACCCTAAACAAATTCACGCAAAGGCTATTCGTACCAGAACCAACGAGCCTCAACTTTGTTTTCTCATCGTTGTCGGCAGTAGCTCGTTACCGAGCATTAATAGCTCATGTCAGAAACAGGCCTCATAACAGTTACTGTTTGTGGGTGACGGTGTAAATTAGTGGCTGATATGCACCATTCAACTGTGGTATAAAAATACATTATATTGTTATTGTGGCGGCACAGTGGTGTAGTGGTTAGCACTATTGCCTCACAGCAAGAAGGTCCTGGGTTCGAGCCCCGGGGCCGGCGAGGGCCTTTCTGTGCGGAGTTTGCATGTTCTCCNNNNTACAAGACATACACAACTCTTGATCATTCCAGAATCATATGTTGACTGGTTTATCTGCTATTTTTATTGGTGGGGGGGGGGAAGAAAACTGCTATTTTGGTGTATTTTTGAAAGCTAGCTCATACTTGCATACTCCAATCTTAAAGTAGAATTGGCATGTCTGAGGTACACACTGAACTGTTTACACGTTCTCACTGAGTGATACTTGGATTGGAGCAGGGCCAGATCTCTGTCTTTGCAATAAGTCAATTAGCTTGGGTAATTTAGTCTTAAACCAAATTGAAGAAACACAATGGAAAGATTCGCAAGTCTCTCTGAGTGCATGTGAAGATACAGAGATGGTTGCAGACTAATGGAGCATCTGTTAGCACCTGACATTTCTGATGTCACTCCAGATATGCAGTAGAGTTTTAAAATGCAATCATGGACACTAGAACCAATCAATTATCAAGTCATTTGCATAACAGCCAGGGATGTCTATTGATTCGCTGTTAGAGGAGTCAAGGTTTTTAATTGACTTGTTCATTTATTGGGAACATTTTTCACAGTTAAAATCAAATCTGATTTTTGAAATCATCATTTCTTATCAGTCAGAATGACTTCCAGTTGTCTTGGTAGAATTTTCATCCTGATTACACTTGGCAGGGTCTAATCCCTAGACTATCCCAAGATGAGTCCCATACAGTGATGGAGAGTGGCAGGACTGTCTACTGGACACTCAAGGGAGAAACAAAGCTATTTAAACAAGCTTTAAAACTTTATGGCCTTCTGTTTATGAAGATAGATGGGTGGGAGATGTGTGAATGAGGGCAAGCTACTGTGCTACAAGATTTCCAGGATGTTTTAGGTGTGATTTATGAAGCAAGAAGTCAGATATGCCAGACCAAATTTTCTGAAAGACTTTTACAAGAGAAGCTGTCAGGGGCAGAACAAAGGGGGATAGAGGAGAGCTGGAGTAATGCAGAAGCATACCTATGCTCATTGGTCCTTTTTTTTTTAATCAGGTACATTTATGATAGACTGCGAGTTGGCCTAGTGGTTAGCATGTCTGCCTCTCAACTGCAAATTCTACTCGCGGTCGGGTCATACCAAAGACTGTCATAAAAATGGTACCGTCTACCATCTAGCAAGGCATGCTGCAGTACAGATGCCAGTCGGGAAGTCAAACTCTTGTGGTTACCAGAGGACTAGCCCCCCACTGTAACCCTAGCTATATAGGTGAGAGGCCGAGGGCTATCGAAATGGAGATTGGCGCCACACCCATATGCTTTAAAGAGCTGGTTGGTACTGGGGCAGGAGACTGCCTGGGAAGACCAGATTCTGGCATGAGAGGGACTTTGACATCTATGATATTGGCGATGACCCTTTTGTAGCTATGCACAAGCATGATAGAATAGTCTACATCCTGCATCAAAGTCCCTCCCATGCCAGGACCTGGTCTACCCAGACAGTCTCCCGTCTCAGTACTAACCAGGCCCTTAAGGCACATTGGGTAGCATCGATCTCCTTTTCTCTTGCCCTTGGCCTCTCGCCTATTATATAGCTAGGGTTACACTGGGGGGCTGGTTCTCTGGTGACTGCAAGAGTTTGACTTCCTACTCACATCTATATTAGGGCATGCCTTGCCAGATTGCAGTAGGTACCATTTTTATGATTGTCTTCGGTATAACCTAACTGCGAGTAGAACTCACAGCCTCCCAATTGAGAGGTGGACATGCTAACCAGGTCAGCTCATGGTCTACAGCCTGTGCACACAGTATGATTTCACAAGGTAGCTGTAGTGTCTCTTAGAGTCATTAAATTCTGTACTCAATTAACTGTTGGTGTTCAATAGAAAATAATACAATATTAATAAATAAATAAAATAAAATGCACTGGATCAAGTGCTATTCTACAGGGTATAAGTGGCTGATTAATGAGGACGGAAGCCACTGATTTCTTGCCTTTGGACCAGTTTTCCAAAAGTATTTCACATTAACATAATCTTAACGAGTAGAAGGAGCATTCAATGGCATACTTGCTCAACCTTTGGCAGTATGTTCATTTTGAAACTTAGCCTCAACTTCAGTATCATAGAAATGTCTTAATAAAATACAAATTCCTTTTTTAATCTCCCTTACAGTATTTAAGGCAGCAAATACTGATCAAATTTTCTGCTGAAATGAAGCATAAGTAAAAACATAAAACACTTCCTGTATCTATTATACTCTTTTACTTGTGAAACCTTTTCATATTTTGTGTTAGTAATAAAGCTTCTGAACAATGAAATGAAAGTCTTCTGAAATCATGTTAATTACAATGTCATTCCTAGACAGTTGCCTTTGCACTGATTTATAAAATTCTCACTTATTATTTAAAGAAGAAAGGCAGCTGAGATGAAGATATGAGAAAGGCAGATTAAGCTCAAAGGAAGAAAGACCGTGTGAGAGAATGAGAAAGAAATATACGACTCAAACATCATCATTTGGTTGTTAATGGAACATTGATGAAGCAGGGCTTAAATTTGGAGTGCCTGTGAGGATTCTCAGTCATCCAGGTCATAGTAAACTGTGGGTGGTAGAAGAGAGCAACTGGACTTGCTTGAAATTTTTCAAGCTCTCTTCTACCACCCACAGTTAAATTTGGAGTGATGTGAAATTCGGCCAACCAATATGTGAGGTCAAAATCTAACAGGGCTAACATGGCTCTTTTCAATGACAAGGCTAATTCTTCACTGGCACTTTGTCCTCAATGTCATCTGGTGTTTGTCCAGTCTTCAACTGTCTACCTCTTGGCGCACACGAGTGGAACCTGATGCAATCTTCTGCTGTTTTAGCCAATCCATCTCAAGGTTTGGCATGCTGTGTTTCCTGAGATGTTTTTCTGTTCACCATGGCCATAAAGAGTAGTTATTTACATAAACTTCTTGTTACCTCAAACCAATCTGGCTGTTCTACTCTGATGTCTCTCATTAACAAATGTTGCCAGGCAAAACAAACCTTGCCCGGCCTTTCCAGTGACCTTGACCTGATTACCCCCAAAATTTAATCAGGTAATCTACGGACCATTGCCCACCTACCCTGAAAATTTGAAGTTAATTGGTGCAACCGTCTAGACGCTAGATTGTTAACAGACAGACACACATACAAGCAAACAAACAAGGTCAAAAGTCATTGTGCCAAATGAAAGCCCATGTCTTCCTATATGTTGATGATAAACACCTCTCTAACTCTAACCGTTTGAGTTATAATGGAAAATACGAAAATTTTAGCAATTACCTTGACCCCCCCCCCCCCCCCCCTTGACATTTGACCCCCAACCACTAAGAACACTAAGAGATACCCCATCATGCCCATATCAGTGGAAGCAGAATTGAAAGATGAACATTTTGGAACTAGTTTGAAGTAAATAGGATGAATATGAAGGAAGATGTAGTGAAAAAACAATTTTGACCTTTTTGGTGACCTTGACCAGATGACCCTCAAAATGTTGGGGGTTCTATTTGAGCCAATGCCCATCTATCCTGAAAGTTTCATGAAGACTGGTTCAGCTGTTTTCCCATAATGCTACAAAAAAACCCCAGAAACCCCATCGAAAACAATGTCGCTGTGGACTCCGTCCCGGGGTGAGGTAATCATTGGTTTATATTAATGTGCTAGTTCTAATTGGTTTTTCTTTTTTTAATAGTAACAACTAACAGGATATACCAAGGCACCATACACACCTATTGATGATTTCATAGCCAATCTACCTATATGTTTTTGGACAGTAGGAAGAAAACCAGAGGACAGTACACAGACAGTAACCCGAGCTCAGGACTGAACTGGAGACCCTGTGAGGAAGTCATGCCATCGTACAAGCACTAGTTCTTGACTAATGTAACTCTTTTCTTGCTATTTTCCAAATACAATATCTCAGAATGTAAGTGGTTAGCACTGTCGCCTCACAGCAAGAAGGTTCTGGGTTCAAACCCAGTGGCTGGTGAGGGCCTTTCTGTGCGGAGTTTGCATGTTCTCCCCGTGTCTACGTGGGTTTCCTCCGGGTGCTCCGGTTTCCCCCACAGT
>JAPEKO010000022.1:37325969-37336722 GCA_027576075.1 Cathorops hypophthalmus
TGTACCCCGCCTTTCGCCCGTAGTCAGCTGGGATAGGCTCCAGCTCGCCTGCGACCCTGTAGAACAGGATAAAGCAACTAGAGATAATGAGATGAGATGAGATGAGATAATGAGATGAGATGAGAAGTTTGACACAGCTGATGGATTCACAGTTTTAATGTGCTTGTTAACGCTTTATTAACTATGTAGTACATAGTAGTTACACTGTAATAAGGCTACTGTAGACAGCTACACACTACAGACCGTGAATGAGAAGACTTCTATTTCAAAATCAATCATTTTATTGACAGTTTAACATTTTTTTTCTGTACTGGTTTTATTGTCTTGACTGTGTTGACTAATTATGATACATACTGGAGGTAAAATGCAAAATGGTGATTGTATTTTTCCCCTGCAATCAAATTTCAACCAAAACCTTTTTTTTCTTGTGACAATATCACAGAGATTGAAAACATTATGTTTTGAAGAAAAAAAGTGATCAGAATTTACTCGAGTCATTTGAGTCTGTTCAGTTAAATGATCCCTTCAGATTCGTTCAGTTTGCCCAAATGCGCAACCTGATCATATTGTCATCTAAGGCAGATAATAAAGAGCTTGAGCAATATAAAATGGCTAATATTTGTTGTTTTATCATAAGTTTGTATGTCTGTGTTTAAAACAAAATATTTTTCATCCCCAACCTAACACAGGCCACAACTGCATGCAAAGAAACACTGGAAATCTTCATCTCTGCCTGAATGAGCCTGAACAGGAATCACTGATTTCACTGACTCGACTGATTCACTGAACAAGAGGAGCTAGGACCGAAAATATTCAGTGACTCAAATGTTACAGGTCAGGTTTGACACACATATATTGGTGGTCGGAAGTTTACACACACTCATCGTGGACATGAATATCATGGCAGTATTTGGCTTTCAATGATTTCTTTGACGTGTTGTTTTTTTCTGGAGAAAAATGACTGTACAACATATATCTTTAACAGAAAAAAAAATAATTTGGCACAGAAGTTTTAATTTATTTTGGGTTTTCTGAAATCAACACAGGGTCAAAAATATACATACAGGGTTAACATTTACATACAACCACAGATATTATTAATTCAATGGAATTCAATGGTGCTGAACATTCCCAAATATCTTTTAACTTGCCAAGACCTCTTAACTTCCTCTTAATGATCATGATTTACTTCAGCTGGTTGTTTCTCTGTGCCAACATAAAAAGCTTTTTCTTGGCAAGTACAAGCTATTGGGAGGTGTAGCCACTTTGCCAAGGTCTGGACGAAGACCCAAACTGTCATTCTCAGCTGAGAGGAAATTAGTTCAGATGTTCAAGAACAACCCAGGAACCACTAGTGTCACTGTCTACGTACAGTCAAGCGAGTTTTACATCACCATGGACTGAGAGACTGGTGTCCAAGAAAGAAGCCCCTGATCCAAAATCGACACCTGCAAACTCGAGTAAAGTTTGCAGTTGACCACATGGACAAAGAAAAAGCCTTCTGGAGGAAATGTTTATGGTCAGATGAGATAGAGATTGGGTTGTTTGGTTACAATGACCAGAGGTACGTTTGAAGGAATAAAAGGTGAGTGTAATGTGGCTGTAACAAACCAGATGCTCACGAATTATGAATGAACTCAAGGTTTTAATGAGCACAATGGAAAAAGACAATGTACAAAAGCCAGGCCAAGTCAATACCGAGAGATCCAAAACAGTAACAAGGGCTAGACAAATCATCGTCAGGAAACGGGCAATAGTCCAAGAACCAGGAATCAGAGAACACAGGCAATCTAAACACAAGGGCGAGGCAAATTGTAATCGGAAAACAGGCAAGGATCGAAAGACCGAGCTAGGTGAAACGGGAAAAAACTGGAAGGCAAAAAAGGGTCATACACTGGAAAACAATCAGAATAATAATGCTTAGTAGGTTCACAAAATGTAGAGGCATTACTGTGCAAAGAACAAAACAAACAAAGGGGTATAAATACAGACATAAACAAAAGGGTACAGGTGATGGTGATTAGAACTCAGGGGGCCATCCTAGGAAGTGGCTCCAGGTTGGTTGACGGCATGCACATGGTAGTGACCAGTGTGTGAGTACAAGCTATTGGGAGGTGTAGCCACTTTGCCAAGGTCTGGAAGAAGACCCAAACTGTTATTCTCAGCTGAGAGGAAATTAGTTCAGATGGTCAGGAACAACCCAGGAACCACTAATGTCACTGTCTACAGTCAAGCAAGTTTTACATCACCATGGACTGAGAGGCTGGTGTCCAAGAAAGAAGGCTCTGCTCCAAAATCGACACTTGCAAACTTCAGTAAAGTTTGCAGTTGACCACATGGACAAAGAAAAAGCCTTCTGGAAGAAATGTTTATGGTCAGATGAGATAGAGATTGGGTTGTTTGGTTACAATGACCAGAGGTATGTTTGAAGGAATAAAAGGTGAGTTGGTTACAATGACCAGAGAATCAGCATTCCATTGTTCACCTTAACGGGCAAACCACTGCTCACCCCAATGACTCTCTAGGCCATTCACAACCAGCCCCCAGTGACACACACCAACAGGATGACTCAACGACACCTTTTCATCCTTGAAAGGATAAATACCTCTACTACTCTTTAGCAGTCAGACAGAACTGAAGAAGCCTATGGGATGAGAGGTGAAACATCTTCAAGCAAGTCCAGTTGCTCTCTTTTACCAGTTTACAAGTTTACTATGACCTGGATGACTGAGAATCTTTATAGACATGTGTGAGGGGGATTGTGGGAAGTGGAGCCCTGAGTGATGGATGAGCCCGGGAGCGTGACAGTGAGGTATTCAACCCCAAGAACCAAAAGTTTAGTATGGTTAAATAAAGTGGATGGAATAATGAACCTCAGAATTCTTCAGGATAACCTTAAACATCAGCTAGCTGGCTGAAACTTGGACCCAACTGGGTGTTCCAACATATCAATGACCCCAAATACATCAAAGATAGTTGTGGAATGAAAAAATCAGGTGAACATTAAGTTTTTGGCATGGCCTTCCTAAAGTCCTGACCTCAAACCTATTGAAAATATGTGGATTGTGTTTAAAAGTCAGGTCCATGACAGAACAAAAAGAATGACTCGATTCATTCAGCTTCATGATTCATTCAATAAAAGACTGAATTGTTCCATTGTTAAACATATCTGTTGCATTTGTAGGACAGATTTTTGGTCTCTCACAAATTTGCAACAATTTACATGACAAGGCTGGGGACAGTATAATGTTCGTTTACTCAAGCTAATACTCATGAATATTAATCAAACAGTGTCCCGTCTATTTGATTCTTAATATAAATTCGTGATCTACTCCTTCAGGCTGATATTCAGTCCTTTAATGAGAAGCTTTTGTGTCTCTGTTGTGTGTTTTGTGCCATGGCCAGTGACACTGTTGGGTCTGCAGTGTGTCTTCTATTATATATTGTTATTATAAGTAGGCACGTAAGCCACAACACATTTCTGGTACTCACACACTTGGCAATGAAGAGGATTCTGATTCTGATAACACACACTCCTGGGAACCTCGCACACTCCTCTCGTTTGATTTCTACCCCAGTGATGTGGCTTTGAACATGAAAAATGGAAAAGCTGAAAAAAAAAATTGCCAGACGGGGACCAAGAAACTAAAAAAACAAACAAACAAAAAAACCTAAAAAAAAAAAAGAAAAAAGAAAAACTAAAAAACACCAACATCTCCCCCCTTTTTCACCCAAAACTTTTCACAGCACCCTACTAAGCAAAAGTTCTTGAGTGCATTTTTGAAGACCAGTGCAAACCTGGACTTTTATTTGGATTCCACCTCCCAGTCCACCTAAGGCCATGTTAACATCCGCTGCAGAATACTGATTATATGAGGTCTTAAAGGTGTTAGGAGATGAAACAGAACAAATATTTTGACCATCTGGGGACTTTCAAGGTGGAAATGTGTGCTATACTGAATTATGTAATAGCTTACAATTGATAGAAACTTCCAAAACAAGAGAGGAACCAGGGATTGCCTCCATTATTTTCAGTACCGGTATCAAAAGATAATTTTTTTTTCTTTTCTTTTTTATCTGAATGATTAGAGGTGGGGGTGGCATGGTGGTGTAGTGGTTAGCGCTGTCGCCTCACAGCAAGAAGGTCCGGGTTCAAGCCCGTGGCCAGCAAGGGCCTTTCTGTGCGGAGTTTGCATATTCTCCCTGTGTCTGCGTGGGTTTCCTCCGGGTGCTCCGGTTTCCCCCACAGTCCAAATACATGCAGGGTAGGTTAACTGGTGACTCTAAATTGGCGGTAGGTGTGAATGTGAGTGTGAATGGTTGTCTGCGTCTATGTGTAAGCCCTGTGATGACCTGGCGACTAGTCCGGGGTGTACCCTGCCTCTTGCCCGTGGTCAGCTGGGATAGGCTCCAGCTTGCCTGTAACCCTGTAGAAGGATAAAGCGGCTAGAGATAATGAGATGAGATTAAACTTTTCTTATGCTTGCTACCCTGCTGTTCTCCTGTGAGCTGTGTGTGTACAAATCTCATTTAGTACCTTGCTGTTCATGCAGTTTGCCCTGCACCAGCCCAAATCATCTGAGTTCTCGGTTTCTGGAGACCCCCATCTGCCTGTCTGTCATCTCTCATCCATCCATATTTTACATTCCTGTGTTTTGATTTTTCCCAGTGGTTTACATTTTATTACCTTTGAGTCTGTACTTCCTTCTCACACTTGCTGGCCTGCTTTATTATATCTTTTGTAAAATGTCTGATTTTGAGCTTTTGTCTGTATTTAGCAAAACCTGTCTTGGGTTTTGATTGTTCATTGAATTTGATTATTGGCTTTGTAAAGTCCTATTTAATGAGTGTACTATTGTCAGAGGCAGGGTTGGAGATGGACATAAGTGCAGAAAAATGTTTATTTAATGTTGTGAAAAAAAATGCATACAAGCAAACAATCCCAAATCGGCAAGTAATCTCATAAACGAGAATACGAGCAAATGGTCGGGCGAAGCACAAGCAGAATATCATAGACAGCAAGAAGAACAGGAACTAGAAGCAGGCACAGGAATCAGAAAATCTGAATGAGGAATCTAAGGCTCGGTAATCCACACTGACATGGCATAATACTTCGCACTGAGTGTGCATGTGCTCAGTCTTTATAAAGGTGCTTTGATGCACCTTAATCCTGTGCAAGTGTGCAGTTAACAGTATGTATGCGAGAGTCTGCTCAGCACCCATATACTGTAGTCTGGAGCACACCTGAGAATCCCACTGATACATGCACCAAAGCACACGGCTGACAGAGCCCCCCCCCCAAAAAAAAAGAGCTGCAATCCATCTTTCTTGGTTCAGGTGGGGACTCAGGCTCAGGACAAGACTTGGACTCTTGGCTTGGAGTGAGCATGAGTTCTGGAGATGACTCAGACTTTGTACTGGATTCAGGTGCGAGCGCTGGAGAAGACTTGGGCTCTGGACTGGATGTGGGCCTGAGCTTGGGACTTGACCTGAACTCTAGACTGGAAGTGTGCTTGAGCTCTAGAATTGACTCAGGCTCTGAGGATGACCTCAGGCTCTAGACTGGACTCAAGCTCAAGCTATGGACTTGACCCGAACTCTGGACTAGACTTGGGCTCAAGCTCTGGAGATGACTCGAGTTCTGGACTAGACTCAGGCATGGACTCTGGAGATGACTTGGGGTCTGGACTGGAAACGGGCTCAAATCCTGGGGATCACTTGGCCTTTGGACTAGACTCAAGCTCTGGAGATTACTCGGGCTCTGGAGATGACTTGAGTGCTGGACTGGACTTGGACTCAAACTCTGGACTTGACTTGGACTGTGGGTTGGAAGTGTGCTCGAGCTCTGGACTTGACCTTGGACTGGGAGTATACTCAAGCTCTGGACTTGACCATGGACTGGAGGTGTGATCAAGCTCTGGACTGGACTCATGCTTGCACCCTGGACTGGACATGAGCTCTGGACTGGACTTGGGCTCTGGACTGGACTTGGGCTCTGGACTGGATGCTTGTTCAAACTCTGGACTTGACTTGGACTCTGGGCTGTAAGAGGGCTTAAGCTCTGGATCTGACCTAGGACTGGAAGCATGCTTGAGTTCTAGACTGGACCCGGACCTTGAACTGGAAATGTGCTCAAGCTCTGGACTTGACTTGGACTCTGGACTAGACTCAGGCATGGGCTTGAGCAGTGTCTGCCCATTGCTTCAGTCCTGGTCAGGACCCAGTGATGGGACATTGACATCTTCATAGCCGGGTGGTGGTGGGCCAACAATGTCTTCATAGCCAGGCAGCAGCAGGATGAGATGTCTTCATAGCCAGCTGAGGCAGAGGTCACACCACTGTCCTCTGGCACTGGTTCTGGAGCTGGTTCAGACATTGGCTCTTGTACTGGCTCTGACTCTGGTGCTGGCACTGGAAGTGACACAGGTGCTGGCTGACTCTGGCACTTTCTCCAACACTGGGGCTGACTCTGGCATTTTCTCTGACACTGGAGCTGACTCTGGCACTGGCTCTGACACTGGAGCTAACACTGGCGCAGATACTGGCTCTAGTATTGGTTCAGGCTTAGGTTCAGGCACTGGCTCTGGTTGTGGCTCTAGTGTTGGCTCTGGTGCCGGCAGTGACTCTGGCTGGTGCTCTGCTTCAGATGCTGGTTCTGATGCAGGCTGAAGAATGGGTTCTAGTTAAGGCACTGGTTCTGATGCAGGCTCTGGTGTGAGCAATGACTCTAGCTGGTGCTCTGGTTCAGATGCTGGCTCTGGGGTTGATTGTGGAATGGGCTGTGGGACTGGCTCTGGATTGATGACCTTTAGGAGGCACTCTAGAGCACTGGTCTCCTCTGCTGCCACTGCATCAGCCTCAGACAGAATAGCCCCCTCCCAAAAGATTTTATGGGGGCTCTCCTTCTTTAGGAACTCATAAATGAACTTGAGCATGTCTAGAAAAGTCTGTGACCTCCAAATGCATGGGCGCTCTACTCTAATGAGATAATCCATCCATTGTCATGCTCGTCCAGCAATCAGAGTGATCATAAAGCTTACCCAGATTGGTTTTGGTGGCTTGGGTTCTTCGAGGTCTGCATAGAAAATGTTGTACTGTAGGCTAATATCACCTAGGATATATTCCATGATATGGTGCTGGGGCTTCTATTCCAATATGCCACCGGAAAAAACAGGTTGGGGCTGAGATAGAGAGACCCAGTAGATGTGTGGAATGGCATACTGAAATGCTTCTGTTACATCCAATGTTGAGCGAAGGATTCTGTCAGAGGTGCAGTTGGAGACAGCTGCAAGTGCAGAATAATGTTTATTTAATATTGTGAAAAAACACACACAGGCAAACAGTCCATAATTGGCAGGCAAACTCATAAACGAGACGAAAATTGTCAGGTGACGCGCAAACGGAATATCATAGACAGCGAGAGAAACAGGAACTAGAAACAGGCACAGGAATCAGAAAACTAGGAACTCTGAACAGGGAATCTAAGGCTCGGTAATCTGCACTGATGTGGTGTAATACTTCGCACTAAGTGTGGATCTGCTCAGTCTTTATATAAGCATGCTGATGCTCCTTAACCCCATGGACATGTGCATAGTTAACAGCATGCATGCGAGAATCCACTTGCTGCATGCACATTCTGAAGCCTTAGAATCCCACTGATGCACGCACAAAAGTGCACATGACTGACAACTAGTGTGTTGTTGTACATGCTATTCTGTGTTCTCTTCCTTCCTTCCATCCATTATCTGTAGCTGCTTATCCTGTACAGGGTCACAGGCAAGCTGGAGCCTATGCCAACTTCCAGGTCATCACAGGGCCAACACACAGAGACAAACCACCATTCACACTCACAGTCAATTTAGAGCCACCAATTAGCCTAAAGCATCACTCACAATCTGCCATAAGTGTTTTGGACAAACACGGATCATGGGGTTTGGTAGCTCGTAGCCATGCCACAGGGTCGCGGTGAACCCAGGGGAAAGTTTGGGGGAGGAGTATGGGCAAAGTACTTGTCAAGTACAGGTTGCACACCTGACTTCCTCGAGGCATGAGAAAAATTGTGCCATTAGCCCGTGGAAAGCATATGTCTGACGCAAGTGATCAGTGCATGTATAACGGGTTCTAGCTTGGTCTCTGCTGACACACACATATATATATATATATATATATATATAAAATCCTCTGATAGGAGCTTTCTGGAAATATAAGACAGAAATCAGCAAAGTAGGACAACTGTTGCTCATTCTCCATTCATCTGGATTATGAGCACCAATTTCATGATGCATTGCAAAGAGTCCCAGTGATGATGCTGGTAAGTGCTGCCACCCAGTGTCCATTTCATGCAACAGCATGTCATTGTGTGTTTCTCTGTGTTACTTCTTATTCTGAATTAGACAGACTACAATAAAATAATACAATAGTGATAAACCAAAAAGTGACTCTCAGAGGAAATTAAACAATAATAATATCTCAACAAAACACATTTTGTGAGTATCACATCCATCCTGACAGACAAAAATGCTCCTGACATTTGTTACCCCCCCCCCCCAAAAAAAAAAAAATCTCTTTTTTTTCCTTCTTAATAAACTTGTGTTGTGACTGGCATGTAGTATGTGTAAGGCATGTACATTTGTGGCATGTAAGGAGCAGGTAAGATGAACTGTCTGGTCATGTGTGGCATGAAGGGTAGGGAGGCTGAGGGAATCTGTGAGGAGATGGAATCTACATGGGTTTATATTGAAGGTTTGCCCAGTGACTCATAAGTGAACATTGGTCTTGGTCTCCTCTCTCTGGCTGACCTCCTAACCTCTCTGTGTTCATCTTCTGCAGGCAAAGTCATTAGAAGAGAAGAACTCAGCCTTTCCACTTGGTCAGCATGGTCATTTTGTTCATCCTCTTCAGGCTGAGGTAGGTATATGACGTCACGTTGTTCATTTGTCTTTGATCCATCACCCACTAATTCCATTTCTCTTTCAGGTAAGTTTGTCTCATCCATGTGTGTATTGTCTCTTTCAGGTGTCTCTCGTCCATCTGGTAAGTATGCATTCATAGGTTTGGTTTCTCTCATTGGTAATGTATTTGAATGTTCTTTGTGGATCACGGTCAGTTTCTTTGGAGTCCGAACAGGCACTGTTGCTGACCTTTGCTCTCCCTCTGAGGCTGTTGGTCTGCCTCATCCAGATTGATCATTTTCTCTTCTGACCACAGGTGTTCTCAACCAATAACCTCCTGTCCATTCATCTTCATCATCAGTGTCTGGTATTCCATCATTGTCGGCAGAGCTTGCCCTCTGTTGAGGTCGTTTTTGTCATTGGGGGGGTGTTCTGACCATGTCAGCTGACTGTGCTGGGCCCTCAATAAGTAAGTCATTGACTAAAAGTAGCAAGTTTCTGTGTATGGTTCTGTTTCTCGCATTCAGGTCTCCCTCAGGATGAATGACGTATACAGGATTGTCAGAGATTTGCTTCTTCACCACATAAATCATTTTCTCCCAATACGAGCAAAGCTTACCGGGTCCACCACGCTCACCCATGTTCCAAACCAGTACTCGATCTCCTGGTTTGAGGACCACTCCCCTTGCCTTTTGATCATAGTAGGATTTGTTCTTTGCACCTGACAACAAGCTGGTTTGTTTGCGATCTTGTATGCTTCTGTCATCCTCTTTGACCATTTCTCCACATAAACTTTGTGTGTCACTGATCCATTGTTTTTCAATAATCCAAACAGGAGATCCACAGGGAGACAGGAGTTTTGTCCATACAGCAGGTAATGAGGTAAGTACCTGGTGGATTCGTGATGAGTGCAATTATATGCATGTATCATTTGTGGTAAATGTTCCTTCCATCTCTCCTTTTCCATGTCTGTCAATGTCTAACATTTGCAACAGTGTGTGGTTGAACCGTTCCATGGGGTTACGTTATGGGTGGTTCATGAGTGCCCGACCCCTGACAGCCATCCAAGGGTGTGGAAAAGGTCATTCTCGAACTCACATCCTAGGTCATGGTGGAGATGATTTGGATAACCAAGACAAGTGTTCATGAGTGCCCGACCCCTGACAGCCATCCAAGGGTGTGGAAAAGGTCATTCTTGAAGTCACATCCTAGGTCATGGTGGAGATGATTTGGATAACCAAGATGAGGTATGTAGTCGTTGTATACTCACTCATTCAGCTGCAGTTCGTCCTGATTTATTTTTAGTTGGGTAAGCCTGAGCAAATCTGGTAAAATGGTCGATTACTACCAGAATATACTCAAAGCCTCCTTTGCTCTTCTTCAGATGTAAGTAGTCAATGCAGACCAGATCAAGAGGGGAAGCAGAGGTCAAGCCCCCCATTGGTGCATGAACATGTGTGGAGGGTTTATTTTGTTTTATGCAGCTGCATTTTCTTGTGACACAATCCTCAATACATCTCTTCATGTACGGCCAATAGAAATGTTCTCTGGCAAGGTGGAGCACACGTTCTGTACCAACGTGTCCCATGTTATCATGGAGGTGTTCCAGGGCAACTGACCAGTATTTGACAGGTAGGACTAATTGTTTTCTCTCTGATGTCCAGTGGTACAGAACTCCATTCTCCAAATGTAGTTGACTCCACTCATGAAGGAGCTTGTGAGTGAGCCCACCCACTGACCTTCTGATCTCATTTGTGAGAAAATTACTGGCCTCTTTCAGTCTTATTATTTCCCCTATTCCAGGGTCATCTTGTTGGGCTTTTGCCAGCTCTTCAAGGCTTATTTCAGGCAAAAGTGAATGA
>JAPEKO010000022.1:37578682-37589545 GCA_027576075.1 Cathorops hypophthalmus
TCACAAATTGTTTAAACTTCTCCCCTCTGGGAGATGCTACAGAACACTGTATGCAAAAACAACCAGACACAAGAACAGTTTTTTCCCTCAGGCTGTCTGTGATGAACAACTAAAACCAGACTCAAATATCATTAACATCAACTGTGAAATATCTGCACACTTGTACCGTCATTCTGTGCACACTGTATATTTATATTTATACTTACTAAGCCATCCTTGCACTATGCACCATTTTGCACCAAACTATAAAAAAAAAAAATCCTTGTCTATACATATATTTACCCTTCATGTACATAGCTTTTTGTTTTGTTTTTGTCTACGCTTTTTATCTGTTTGTACTAAGAGAGCTAAGTGACACTGGAGTCAAAATCCTCGTGTGTTCACATACCTGACAGTAAAAGTGATTCTGATGATGACAAAGTCGCCAAACAGGAAGGGAAGGTATACATCCTGGAACTAAGGTTTCATCTAAATTCACATCTCAGGGTTTCTATAATTCACAAATTTGTAAAATTGCTCATTACGACTCAACATCAAACCATGATTCTTCTTTCTCTTTCTTAGTCTGTAGCAGGTGCTGAGTGTTCTTGATGTAATGAATTTGCGATTGTCCAAACAAAAAGTCAGCCATTTTAGGCTTGTTATTAAAACATCTTTTCACTTCTTCTTCAAATGCTGTCCAATCATCATCGTGGAATTTGGATCACAGCATCACAAGATCAACCCCAACAAAACGTTATTTCTCAGATCTTTTTTTTTTTATTTATATGCTGGTGGTTTCTCCATAAAGTGTGAACAAATGTGATGGTGGAATTGCCAAACAGGAATCAAGGCCATTTCTCAGCAACACCAAACTTGGCATAAATGTTTACCAACAGTACCTGCTGTGAACAAACAAGGTTCGAGTTGATTTGCAACTCAGAAAGTGCATGCTTGGCCCCTTAACTGCTACTTAATAGTCCTTTTTTAACCTCAAAAACAAGCATAAAGTACAAAAAATGAACTTGGAATATGATATTGTTGGTATTATGAATGATGACAGCGTCTCTGATCACAGGCACAGAACCTCACCTCCTGCACCGCCACAACCCATACTAAACACTGCTTTATTCAGCCTGAGACTGATGGAGGACAAATTAGACTGTCTGATAGCTGAATATCAGTCTCCTGTGTCAGATAAGTGGAGTGTCTGTGGTCCTGGCGATTTATCCTGGCGATTTATGCCACAGTGAGTCTCTGAACCCCATCAGGGCTGAATTAAGCTGCTCTGACCATATTAAACACTTAACTCTGCAGATGAAAGCTGCTTTGCTCACCTCTGTCTGTCACATGTGGATGAAGAGAAGAATTCCTGTCAAAGATAGTCTGCAATGAGAACGAAATTGTGTCTGGTGTCGAAAAGCAATGCAACAAAATGTTTGCTTTTCATGAACAGGATGTAGAAACAACATGCTGTTCTGTTTGTGTGAATGTAGTCTTTTTTTTTTTTTTGTATTTTAAGGAGAAAATACCTTCCCAAAAAGGTTTTCAGAAAATTAAGTTTGGAATCATGGTCCTCGTTGTTATTCCAGTTTCTACTTTATTAAGTATCTCATCCATCAGCATCCCTTATTATTATTATTATTATTATTATTATTATTATTATTATTACAACAAAGTTTTTAACTGACTTGGTGGCTAGTGACGTAATTAATCAATGGGATGATGTGACACAGCACGAATTAGAGTTACTTTTCCCACCCCAAAGTTGATTATTTTATTGCCAACATCAAGGAACGCAGTGCTTTTTTTTTTTTGGTGCAGTTTGTTGGTCTGTTGTTTTGTTTGTTTTGTATAAAACCTATTGGGCTAATTTCCATTAAATTTAGTGGAAGGGTCTAACATTGGCCAAGGAAGAACCTATTAAATTCTGTAGCAGGTACGAGTCACAGGGTGGATCCATGAATTTATTTTCACTTTCACTAATATTGCAAGATAGGACATATGACATACAACCATACATCTTAAAATCCAGTAGGTGGCAGTAAAGTTCAGTAGTGACAAAACATAGTCAATGTAGAAATACAATGATTCTACTTCAGTCTGCAGGTACCAGTAATCCTCATGTAGGCATATTTCAGAAAGAAGCATTTATTTGTTACATTTTCATTAGAAATCACATCAGAGATGATCTTTCTCTGCATGTAACCCATCTGAAGCAGTGAACACACATACCTACAGCGTCTGGTTTCAGTAATCCCAGTGTGAAGGAGCAGACTACAAGCATTCAGGACTACAACTTCCATGACACACAGTGCCCTCTGTCCCCAGCCTACTGAACTACAGCTGTCACACATTTCCTTAATCACCGCTTCCGCTATTTAAGCTGTTCTTTCACACCACTCCAGTGTGAAGTATCGTCCTGCTATTTCTGTACATACTAAGCCTTGTATCTTTTCTAACTGTCTCTAGCGTTTCCTGACCTTTTGCTATTTCCTCTCCATTTTTGCTATTTGTCTTTTCCATGTCATGCTGTTTGCCGATCGCCTGACCCGCGCTAGTTTACCGACACTGATTTCAGTCACACGTTTTGGCTTTGTTGACAGTCTGCTGATCTGCTTCCTCCGCACATACAGTACATCAGTAAATGCCTGCACTCTCACAGGATACTTCGCCATAATGGATGTAGCTGAGGGTCCTAAACAGACTGCTGTAAACGCTCAGGGGTGTTTGCTCGGATAGCATCAACAGATACTCACCGACCTTAACACTTGGATGATGCAGCTCATATATGTGATATCGCAGGCCCTCCTAGCATGCTCCGAGCCTCCTCTTGCCCAATGCTTCAACTCCCCACTCCAGAGAAGTTTGCTGGAGACGTCTTCACATGTAAGTTTTTTTTTACTGCAATGTTCTATGTATTTTTCCACCATGCTGCATTTATCAGAGGAGCACAAGATTGCAAAATGTATATCTTTTCTCTTGGGCAAAGCACTTTGCTGGGCCACCGCAGTTTGGAATAAGGGGCTCGAGCAAACCAAGTCCTATGAACAATTCCTAACCATGTTTAAAAGGGTGTTTGATCATGAACCAGAAGGGATAGAGGTTGGAAAGACTCTCCTTGACAGTTCCCAAGGTTCCAGAAGTGTTGCTGAATATGCCTTGAAATTCAGGACACTAGCAACTCCTAGTGGGTGGAATGATCTGGCGCTGAAAGTAGTCTTTTTCCAAGGCCTTCGTCCAGAGATTGTTAGTGAGCTGACTTGTAGAGATGAGGACCTCACTCTGGATTCCCTCATTGGCTTAGCTATTTTACTCAACCAATTGTTAAAACACTGACCATCTATCTACTTCAACAACAAATCTGCCCAGTCTATGGAGGATGGCTCACACAAGGAGGTCTCATGCACCCGTCTAACCCGCGCCGAACGTGCTAGGTGGAGCAAGGAGGGGTTATGTTTCTACTGTGGGAGCCCTGAGCATAGCATCTGGCAATGTCCCGTATGACCAGCCCGAGAAACCCCAACAGAGAGGCCTGTAAGCTCTACAAGTCTGGTGAGAAAATTCAGTTCTAAATCCTTTACCATCCCAGTTCTACTCAGGGTAGGGTCCTCCACTCATGTCTTTTCTGCTTTTGTTGATTCAGGGGCAGAGGGGAGCTTTATCAGTAGTGCCATCATGCAGAACCTTGACCTGCCTACCATCCCCTTGCACAGTGCACTCAGTATCAAGACCATCGATGGAGGACGCAGGCGATGGACTGGTCACCACTTGCACACAACCAATACAGATTCAAATAGGGTATTTACACAAATAATTCATATCACTCTATGTAACCACCACCATCGATCATGACATCATCCTTGGCTATCCCTGGCAGCAGCTACATGATCCATTGATTTCATGGCAAAACAAGGAACTTCTTCAATGGTCACCCACATTCTTCCAGAACTGCCTCCCTCCCTCAGATCAGAGTAGCTTCTACCGCCATAGAGAGTCCCCAATCTGATTCCATGGACAATATTCCGGATTGTTACTTAAACCTTGCAGAAGTCTTCAGTAAGGGGAAGGCCTGCATGTTACCTCCTCACAGGCTGTATGATTGCTCGACTGACTTACTGCCAGGTATGTCTCCTCCACGTGGTTGTATTTATCCCTTGTCCCAAAAGGAACAGGCGGCCATGGAAGAATATATTCAGGAAGCTCAAAGCAGGGATATATCTGGCCTTCCAAGTCACCTGCATTGGCTGGTTTCTTTTTTGTTGAGAAATGAGGAGGTGGACTGAGGCCTTGCATCAACTGCAGAGGCTTAAACCAGGTCACCATAAAGTATCCTTATCCCCTTCCCCTGGTTCCAGAAGCTCTTGAACAGCTTCAATCCACTAAGATGTTTTCAAAGCTCAATCTACAAAGTACACACAACCTCATCTGAATAAGGATGGGTGACGAATGGAAGATGGCCTTCAGCACAAACACAGGGCACTTTGAGTACCAGGTCATGCCATATGGCATTTCTTCAGCATCCAGCGTGATCCAGTGCTTCATCAACGATGTGCTATGGGACATGCTGGGCAAATATGTCATTCCCTATATAGACGATATTCTGATTTACTCTTCGGATGTCCAGAGCCACCAGGAACATGTCAGAACTGTTCTCAAGCGACTGTTGAACAACCTCTCTGTAAAGGCTGAGAAGTGAGTTTCATCTAAACAAGATTTCCTTCCTTGGCTATATCATTAGCTCCAAAGGAGTGTGCATGGACTCCTCCAAGGTAGCAGCAATCACGTCCTTGCCTACAGCAAAGTCTGTAAAGGAGCTCCAATGATTCCTAGGCTTAGCAAACTTTTATCGCTGGTCCTTTAGAGGTTTTTGCTCTCTAGCAGCTACCCTAACCACACTGTTGAAGAAGGGCCCCAAGCACTTACAGTGGAACTCTGTGGCTGAGAAAGCCTTCGGTCGACTTAAGCTTGCATTCACCTCGGCTCCCGTACTCCAACTCCCTGACCCCACTAAGCCTTTCATCATGGAAGTAGATGCATCTGACACTGGGGTAGGGGTCATCCTGTCACAATGCTTTGGGGAGAAACCAAAGCTACACCCCGTAGCCTTTTTTTCTAAAAAAAAAAAACTTCAGCAGAAAGAAATTACGATGTGGGGAACAGATAGCTCCTTGCTCTTAAATTAGCCCTTGAAGAATGGCGGCACTGGTTGAAGGGAGCCACGCACATAATCATCCTCATGGACTACAAGAACCTCGAGTATCTCTGAAAGGCCAAGAGGATAAACCCCATGCAGGCCAGGTGGGCATTATTCTTCACTCGGTTCAATTCTCAATTTCTTTCCGTCCATGTTCCAAAAACACAAAGGCAGATGCATTATTCAGAACTTTCAGTCCTTCTCAACAAGACTCTAACTCTCATCCTGTCATCCCATTGCACTGTTTTATGCAATCCATCACCTGGGAACTGGACAAAGAAATAAGCAAGTCTCAGCCCTGAAACTGCCCCATGCATCTCCCACCTGTTCTTCTGTATGTGCCCAAGCACCTATGCAGTCAATTCATCACCTGGGCTCACTCATCTCCTGCCACAGGACATCCCAATAGCCAACATACTCACCAAACACTAAGAAACAGGTACTGGTGGGAGAACATGTTGTCCAAAATCAATCAGTTAATCGCATCATGCTCCGAATGTGCCCAAGCAAAGGTCCAGAGAACCCTCCTCGCCAGCAAGTTATGCCCTCTACCAATTCTGCAAAGACCCTGGTCACAGCTGGTGATTGACTTTATCACATATCTCCCACCCTCTCAAGTTACCACCATAATAGTAACTATCAATTGATTCTCAAAAGCTCTGAAATTATCCCTTTACCCAGCAGGTTCTCAGATCACTGAGCTGTTATTTCAACAGGTCTTCTGATACTACAGCATCCCTGAAGATATAGTCAGTGACTGGGGTCCCCAATTCATCTCTCAATACTGGGCAAGTTTAATGGAAAGATTGGGAGTATCAGTAAGTCTCATATCCAGCTACCACCCCCAGTCTAACAGCCAAGTGGAGAGAGCAAATCAGGAGATTAGCTGCTTTCTGAGAATATATTGCATGTGCAACCAGGGGGACTGGGTGCGCTTCTTACCTTGGGCCAAGTATGCACAAAATTCGCTCAAACACTCAGCCACCCAGCTAACACCATTTCAGTGCATACATGGCAACCAGCTGCCCTTGTTTCCCTGGGATGATGCACGCAGCCAAGTACAGGCTGTCGATGACTGGTTTTGATGAAGTTAAACCATCTGGGAGGAGGTCCACTGGCATCTGGAAGCAGTCAGCGCCAAGTACAAGGAGGATGCAGATAAACACAGAGATGAGACTCCCGACTTCCTCCCTGGCGACAGGGTGTGGGTAGCCACAAAGAACTTGAGAGAAACAAACACCTGCAAGAAGCTCCAGCCACACTACATCAGGCTCTTCAAGGTCTTGCACCAAATCAATGATGTGTCATACCATCTTGAACTACCACCTCACTGTCAAATATCCCCTATGTTCCACATTTTACACCTCAAACCTGCTATCCCGGGGCCCCTTGCCCACAACTCACCAGACCAGGAACACACTGCACTCAACCTTGAGGGAGACCCAATCTATCACGTAAACAAGATCCTTGACTCCAGATGACAAGGAGGCCAAATTGAGTACTTGGTAGATTGGGAAGGATATAGACCTGAGGAACAAATTTGGGTTAAGCCCAAGGACATTCTCAACCCACTCTTGAAGCAAGAGTTTCACGCCCGGTATCCTAACAAGCCAGCACCCAGAGGTAGAGGTCGTCCTCAAAAAAGTGTAGCTCCCGGAGGTAGCTCCTCGGGGGGAGATTCTGTCAGTAATCCTGGTGTGAAGGAGCAGACTACAAACACTCAGGACAACAACTCCCATGACACACAGCGCCCTCTGTCCCCAGCCTACTGAACTACAGCTGTCACGCATTTTCTTAATCACCGCTTCCGCTATTTAAGCCACTCATTCACACCACTCCAGTGCAAAGTATCATCCTGCCATTTCAGTAGATACCAAACCTTGTATCTTTTCTGACTGTCTCTAGCGTTTCCTGAACTTTTGCTATTTCCTCTCCGTTTTCGATCTTTGTCTTTTCCACGTCACATTGTTCGCCAATCGCCTGACCCTTGCTAGTTTACCAACACCAATTTCAGTCACACGTTTTGGCTTTGTTGATGGTCTGCTGATCTGCTTCCTCCATGCATACATCAGTAACTGCCTGCACTCTCACCCCTGGGGAGCAGTTGGGGGTTAGTTGTCTTGCTCAAGGGCACTTCAGCTATGTAGAGGGAATGTTCTTTCACTCCCCCCACCCACACATTTTTTTCTGCTGGTCCAGGCACTCAAACCAGTGACTTTGGAAATACAACATATATCCAGACATATAAAGTGACAGTAGTTGCAATTTGTGTATCATAGAAAAGTCTACTATTGTACTTGGTGGTAGTCTGCACTGCCCTTTTAGATTTATTCTTGTTACCATTTATGTTATAGCAGCTATCGTCAGTCATTCCTTTCCTGGCCATGTCGTCATGATACCAAGAAAGTGTTCCTGAAGGCTTTCCTATGGCGGAAAACTTTCTGACTGTTATAAATCACTTAAACTGGAGATTCCAGTATTTATTAGTCAGTTATTAGCCTTCGATTATGTAGCATATCCACCATACAAGTCCCTGTGAATGAACTGTTGCTATAGAAGCAATGAGTGCATGAAAGCATATAAAACTGTGATTTGATTTATAGCTGGAAATACTGTCAGAGCTGCTATTATAGAAAAAAAAACACCTTTTTGACCAATCAGATTTGCAAATTTGTGATGCTTAGTAAAGGATACTCGTAGTTATATTCACAGAATGGACCTGATCCTACATCATTACTCTCTGATGAATACACGGTTTGCGCTTTATGCGCCAGTGTCTCTTGTGGGATTAATATTAATGCAATAGCCAGCCATTTGAATCCCATTTTACAGGAAGATGGTTGAGAATACATTAGTAATATCTCGAAAGCCATGTATGTGTGCTGATACAAGATCTCATATTATGTTCCTTTGATTGAGGAGAAACGGGAGATCATCATCCAATCACCAAATCTACTGATGAAGAAAGGTAATGCTTGCTGAGCCACTAAACCTCAGCTTTTATTAAGAGACAGGCAACACAACAGACCATGACAGATTTTCTGTTCATCACAAACCAGCCTTTCCTGAACACACCTTTAACACACGTTATCGGATTGCTAATGCTTAATCCGGCTGAATATGATGAATCGGAAACATTGAGCATGGTTATGGGCCCTTTTGAACATTTGTGCTCTTCCAAAAATATTCCAATCGATAGGAAATGACATTTCCTCCAAGTGTACTTGGAAAATAGAGAGTCCTCTAGATATTATTGCAGGATAAAATTGAAAAGAGTGTAAAAAAAAAAAATAGCTGAAATTTGGCTTGTATGAAATTAAAACCACTGTTAACACACACATCATAATGACTTGAAAGAAGTTAATAAAAAAAAAATAATATAATTTCTGCTCCTTAATAAAGCTTCAAACATTTGTTTGTGTTTGAGTCATGTTTTATGACTGCTCTATATTTTTAATACATATTGTAAGTTAATTTAATGATGTACTATAAATAATGATTATGGAATGCCATGTTTCTGTTCGCTCCATCTCCATTTTCGTCTCCGTCACCTGATGACTGACACTTGCATCTATTCAGCACCTGCAGTCATTGACTCTTTAATTAGACCAAACCTCACACCTTCCATGCACTTGCATTTGTGTTATTCCTTGTTTCTTGGTGCTCTCGCAATGATCAGTTTCTTATGTCTAGATCTTATTGAATGTCATGTTCTTATGTCTAGTTCTATATGTCTTTCTAGTTATGGCTAGTTCTCATGTCATGCCTAGTTTCTGCTGTATCTGATTCTTGTTTGGTGTAGTTCTTATGTCTCGCTCTGATGCTATGTTTAGACCTTGTCCTGCAAAGATTTTATTGCTAGTTTTTAATATCATGTCTTGTTTTTGTTCTGTCTAGATCTTGTTCTTGTTACGGCCAGCTATTATGTCATGTCCTGTTCTTGTTCTTTCTAGTTATTATGTCTGGTTCTTGTCATGTATAATTCTTATGTCTAAGTTTGTGTCATGTCATGCTCTTATAATTAGACTGTTTAATTAGACCAAACCTCACACTTTCCATGTGCTTGCATTTGTGTTATTCCTTATTTCTTGGTGCTTGAGCAATGATCCGTTTCTTGTTATGTCTAAATCCTGCTGTGTTGAGATCTTATTACATGTCAAGTTCTTATGTCTAGTTCTTGTTGTGACTTTGACTTTATTTGGATCCACAATTAGCTTAACATTTCTGTTAGCTATTCTCCCTGTGGTCCAGACATAAGGTCTGTTGTGTCCAGACCTTATGTTGATTTCTTGTCTAGTTCTTATGTCTATTTATTGTCATATCAAGTTCCAATGTGTAGTTCTTGATATGTCTAATTCTTATTACCTCCACCAACTGTCATGTTTTCACCTCCATTTGTTTGTTTCCTCTCAGTGTAACTCAAAAAGTAGTGAACAGATTTTGATGAAATTTGGAGGAAAGGTGAGCCACATGCCAAGGGCCAATTGGTTAGATTTTGATGCAAATCCAACTATGTATGCAGATCCAGGATTTATTTGTGGTTTCCCAACATCACTCAAAAAGTAGTGAATGGATTTTGCTGAAATTTGGAAGGAATAAAAGTCCAGATTTTCTACCCCCTGATTTTTTTGGCTTTTAAACACTGTGGTCTGGACCCTATTTAAAAAATGCCAAAAAATTGACCTACAGTACTAGAAAAGCACCCGGAGAGCGCAGACCTCCACCAAGAATCCTTTAAAAAAATCCGGGATCCAGAAAGTGATCCTGATCACCGCCAAAATTAAATGGATTGTTACTTGTGCCCAGTCATACCTCTGGAAAAAATTTCAGAGCAATCCGCTCATAACTTTTTCTGTAATGTTGCTAACAGGCAAACCAAAAAACAAACCAATGCTACCGAAAACATAACCTCCTTGGCGGAGGTAATAAGCAGCTGAATAACTCAGCCCTGAATACAAGAAAGTTTCCCCACACAAAACTTGCTGCAACATATGAACTTAAGTTTCAAACCCTGAATATAACCCAAAATTAGTATCACCTCATACTTAATACAAACATACTCATACAAACATGTATATTTTTAAATACAGAGGGTTTTTACCTCCACCAAGTTTGTTGGAGGAGGATGTGTTTTCATCTTCATTTGTTTGTTTTCTCAACATAACTCAAAAAGTAGTTGACAGATTTTGATGAAATTTGGAGGAAAGGTGAGCCATGGGCCAGGGAACAATTGTTTAGATTTTGATCTAAATCTGTATATTCTAATATGTGGCTTGGCAGAAGTATGCACACTACCGAGTGCCGTTCTAGTTAATTCTAATTCTTATGTCATATGTTCTTGTCTATTTCTATTCCTGTTTAGTTCTTAAGACATGCCTTGTTTTTGTTCTTCTCTTTTGTATTCCTTGTTTCTAGATGCTCTAGAAATAATTAGTCTTTGTTTCAGGATTTTTTTCTTTTTTTTTTGTCTAAATGTAGACGTACCGTTTTTTGTCTAAGTGTAAACGTGCCGTTTTTATGTCAAGTTTATTTGTATAGCGCTTTTAACAATAAACATTGTTGCAAAGCAGCATTGCAGAATTGGAACGACTTAAAACATGAGCTAATTTTATCCCTAATCTATCCCCAATGAGCACGCCTGTGGTGACGGTGGCAAGGAAAAACTCCCTCAGACGACATGAGGAAGA
>JAPEKO010000022.1:38236889-38248144 GCA_027576075.1 Cathorops hypophthalmus
GATCTCAATAATTCAGATTAAAAAACAGAAATCTGTAGTGTGCATACTGTAGGTATTCACACCCCAAAGTCAACACTTTGTAGAGCCACCAAAAGCTGCAATTCAACTGCAAAGTAACCGCAAAGCTGCAATTACTTTGAAAGTCTCTTGGGGTATGTCACGATTAGCTTAGCACATCTAGCCACTGGGATTTCTGCCCATTCCTCAAGGCAAAACTACTCAAACTCCTTCAAGTTAGATGGGTTGTGCTGTTGTACAGCAATGTTGAAGTTATGCCACCGATTCTCATTTAGATTGACGTCTTGGCTTTGATTAGGCCATTCCAAGACATTTAAATGTTTCCCTTTAAACCACTCTAGTGTAGCTGTAGCAGTATGTTTAAGGTCATTATCCTGCTAGAACATGGACCCTTGTCCCAGTCTCAAACCTCTGGCTGACTTATACAGGTTTTCCTCCAGAATCACCCTGAATTTAGTGCCATCCATCTTTCCTTCAGTTCTGACCAGCTTTTCTGTCCCTGCAGATGAAAAACATCCCCACAGCATGGTGCTGCCACCACCATGCTGTACTGTCAGAATGGTGTTCTCAGGGTGTTGGGTTTGCACCACACATGGCATTTTCCCATGATGGCCAAAAAGATCAGTTTTAATCTCATCTGACCAGAGAATCTTCTTCCATGTATTTGGTGAGTCTGCCACATACTGTTGGGAAAATTCCAAACGTGTTTTCTTATTTTTTCTTGAAGCAATGGCATTTTTTCTGGCCTCTCTTCCATAAAGCCCCACTCTGTGGAGTGTACGGCTTAAAGTGGTCCTATGCACAGATGCTCCCATCTCCGCTGTAGATCTTTGCAGCTCCTTCAATGTTATCTTTGGTGTCTTTGTAACATCTCTGATTAATGCCATCCTTGCCTGGTCTGTGAGTTTTGGTGGGTGGCCTTCTCTTGTCAGGTTTGTAGTGGTACCATATTCTTTCCATTTTGCTATAATGGATTTAATGGTGCTCTGTGGGATATTCTAAGTTTGGGATATTTTTTATAACCCTACCCTGATCTATACCTCTCCACAACTTTGTCTCTGACTTGTTTGGAGGCTCCTTGGTTTTCATGTTGCTTGGTTAGTAGTGTTGCAGAGTCAGGATCCTTCCAGAACAGGTTGATTTATACAGACATCATGAGACAGATCATGTGACACTGATTGCACACAGGTGGATCTTAAATCAACTAATTATGTGACTTATGAAGTGAATTGGTTGGACCAGCTCTTATTTGGGGGTTTCATATGAAAGGGGTGAATACATATGCACACTCCAGATTTCTGGAGAAATCTGGTTGGGATACCACTGTTTTTCATCATCTTTTCTTTTAACAACATTCAGTAAGTGTTTGGGAACTGCAGACACTGAGGAATTGTTGAAGCTCTGAACATAAAATTCTTTCCCATTCTTGCTTGATGCACAACATCAGTTGTTCAACAGTCCATAGTCTCTGTTGTCTTATTTTGCATTTCAAAACATACCACACATTTTCAGTGTAACTGACAGGCCAGTTTCGCACATGCACTCTCTTACTAAGAAACCACACTGTTATAACGTGGAATTTGGTTTGGCATTGTCTTGCTGGAATAAGCAGGGACATCCCTGACAGACATCGTCTGGACGGCTGCATATGTTGCTCCAAAAGCTGCATGTACCTTTCAGCATTAATGGTGCTTTTACACATGTGAAAGTTACCAATGCCATGGACACTAACACACCTCCATAAAATCACAGATGCTGACTTTTGAACTTTGTACTGGTAACAATCTGGATGGTCCTTTTCCTCTTTAGCACAGAGGACACGACGTCCACGATTTCCAAAAACAATCTGAACAATTTGACTCATCAGACCACAGCACACTTTTCTACATTGTGTCAGTCCATCTCAGATGAGCTCCGGCCCAGAGAATTTGGCAATGCTTCTGGATGTTGTTGATATATAGCTTTTGCTTTGCAATTGTAGCTGCAGCGATACACTGTGTTTATTGACAATGAATTTCTGAAGTGTAACTGAGCCCATGTAGTAATATAATTTATACAATCATATCAGTTTTTAATTCTGTACCACCTGAGGGATTGAAGGTCACAGGTGTTCAGTGGTGGTTTTCGGCATTGCCCCGTATTTGCAGAAATTTCTCTGGATTCTCGAAATCTTTTGATATTATGGATTGTCTTACTTGTGAACAACTGAGCTTTTCCAATTACCAATTAAAAGGTAGACTGACTTTCAGATTTAGGTCATAAAAAAAATTTCCCCTGACACTCAATTACTTTTGTTTAGTGGAATGAAAGCTACTGAATTTGAATCACAGACTTCCAATTTTATTAGTTTCTTTTTAAATAGAACAATTCATGAATTTAGGGCCACGTAGCTCTAAATTCTCCGCTATTATTTCTTGCTTTACCATGATGCAATCCAAGAGACTACGTCATGCATCACGTAGTGGGCTTTCCCCATTTGTACAAGGCATTGTGGGACACAAATTTGAAACAGGAGAGGAAAATGGAGGTCGCGAATGTAACGTGGAAGACCAACTACTGTAATGGAAAGTGAGAAAAAAACTATGTTGCGAAGGAAAGGAAACGCAGGACCAAACTAATAAATATCGGCGGTCAGCGAGCACCTTGGTGTCATCAGCTGTTCATTTAGCGACAAAATGATGCAACGGTCAGTGCACAGTCAAGGTAAACCTGTAGATATCAGTAATGCAACACAGGCTGCCAGCTGCTGTAAAATCCAAGAGAAGACGACAACTACGCCAAAAGGTAAACCTGCGCATGCGCACACGGACTTCCTCTGTCTTCTTGACTGCGCGAAGAAAGCGATTTCATGCACATTATTTGCTAGGGAATCCCCTCAAATTAAATAACCTCCCGGCCACAGAATGGCCTGTTTTATTTTTATTTTTTTAAAGATATTACAGAAATAAATGTACATCACAATGACCAAATTTCAGAGGGAACGAAATTTCACTGGTTTTATGAAATCAAAAGGCTGTCTGATTTTTAACCTGTAGAATATTCCAGAACATCCCCAGTCTTTTGTTGCCCCTGTCCCAACTTTTTTGGAACGTGTCAAATTCAGTATCAGTGTATATTTATAAAAACAAAGTTTCAGTTTGAACATTAAATATCTTGTATTTGCATTGTATTCAGTTGATTATAGGTCAAAAACAATTTGCAAATCATTGCATTCTGTTTTTATTTATGTTTTACACAGCATCCCAACTTTTTTTTTTTGGAATTGGGTTTGTACTATTTTTAATTGCTATTAGTGTAAAATTATGCAGAAACTACTATTTTTTGGAAATTATTTTTATATAAAGTACTAATCAGTATGAAGTACTATATTGTTACTATTTTCAACATTTAAGCTAGTTTAGCTTTTTATAATCTTGTTTTTTCGAGTCATCTTATAGTCATCTTTGTCCATCTCTAGGTTAGTTTGAAAGTTACTTTGTAATTATAGCTTTACAGCTGCAGGCAGAAGTTTAAATACAGTCATCATGGATGTGAATATCATGGCAATATTGGGCTTTCAATAATGTACATGCATACATATTTAATAGAAAAACAAACAAGAATTCTGTACAAAAACTTTCAATTTATTTTGGGTTTTCTGAAATGAATGCAAGATCAAAATTATACATACCGAGTCAAAATTATACATACACCACTTAAATTATTAACTCAGTGGTGCTGAAACTTCCAAAATGTCTTAACTTGCCAGGGACTCTTAATTTCCTGTTAGTGATCATGATTGACTACAGCTAGTAGTTTCTCTGTGCCAACATATAAAGGGTTTGTTTGACAAATACAGATTATTGGGAGGTGTAGCCACTTTGCCAAGGTCTGGAAGAAAACCAATACTGTCACCCTCTGCTGAGAGAAGAAATTGGCTCGGATGGTCAGGAACCACCAAGGCACAGGCCTGCCATGAACTGGAAGCTGCTGGGACACTCTATAGCCAAGCGAGTTTTATATCCCCATGGACTGAGAGGCTGCTGTCCAAGAAAGAAGCCCCTGCTCCAAAATCGACACCTCAAAGTTCCACTTTGCAGCTGACTACATAGACAAAGAACAAACTTTCCGGAGGAAAGAGTTTTATGGCCAGATAAGACAAAGATTGAGGTTTTTGGCCACAGAAATAAGAGGCATGTTTGGAAGAGTAAAAGTGAGGCAATCAAACACAACAGCACTGTACTAACTGTTAAGCAAGATTATACAAAAGTGGATGGAATAATTAAGGAGGACGACTACCTCAGAATTCTTCAGCGAGACTGTTGAAACTTGGACACAGCTGGGTATTCCAACAAGACATGACTTTATACGGTTGTAAAATATACAGCAAGGTATCTGAGACAATTCCTCTTTAGAGAATCTCTCCAGACCATCCAGGGTCTGAGGCCCTGTCCTCTTCAGCTCACCCCATAGGTTTTCAATGAGGTTCAGGTCAGGGGACTGAGATGGCCATGGCAGAAGCTTGATTCTGTGGTCAGCTATACGTTTGGGCAGTGAATCTTTTTTGTTCTCTGGAGAACCATTAGCATATGGATGAAAATAATAAAATAGAGATGGCACCAATCCGATTACCAGTATCCAGTAACTGCTTCCATATAAAGCCAATCAACTGAGTTATGTATTTCGTTATAACAGATTTTATTATATTTACACTTTATTAAATTTACAGTGCAAGTGATTTTTGCGTGAGAGTTTAAAATTTAGCAGTTTTCAAAGAAAACTATCAGAAGGGTATCAGTATTGACTGATACTCAAGGTTTCAGTATCGAAGAAGAGGGAAAAAAAGTGTATTGTGCCATCTCTAGAATAACAAGAGTGCTCTGAGAGCACAATATCCCCCACTGGCAACTATGCCATAACTCTGGTAAAATGTGACTGAATTGAACAAAATTGCAGTATGCATATTACAGACATATAACAAAGAATCCTGCCAAGTTTCGTGAAATTCCTCCAAAAATTGGGAGAGGAGTTGATTTCAGAAGTAAGTACCCTTCCTGGGACGGATGGATGAACGGACATCGCCACGTCCTTTCGGCCAGCGGGGGATAATAAAACTTGTGAGGGAAGTTGATTTCAGAAAGCAAGGGCACCTTGATGAAATTGCCAAAGTACAAGTTTGTTAAAAATCAAGGGCATAACTCTGGTAAAATTTTGTCCAAATTAAATGAAATTTCAACGTGTATATAACTGTCATATAAGCCAGCCTTATATGACAGTTATATATTACAAAGCCTTTTGCCAAGTATGGTGAAATTCCTCCACAAATTGTGAGAAGAGTTGATGTCTGAAGCCAAGCACACCTTCATGAAATTGTGAAAGTGCAAGGCTGTTAATCAAGGGCCACAACTCTGGTAAAATGTGACCAAATTGAACAAAATAACAAGCATACTACTGACATACAACAATGCCTTTTTACCAATTTCATGAAATTCCTCCAAAAATTGTAAGAAGAGTTGATTTCAGAAGGAAAACACACTCATGAAATTGTCAAATTATAATTTTGTTAATCAAGGGCTGTAACTCTGGTAAAAAGTGACCAAATTTAATGAAATTACAATATGCATATTACTGACATAAAGAATCCTGCCAAGTTTCATAAAATTCCTCCAAAAATTGCAAGAGGAGTTGATTTCAGAAGATGAGCACCCTTCCCGGGATGGATGGATGGATGGACAGAAATCACCATGACATTTCGGGCCTTTCGGCCAGCGGGGGATAAAAAACCCTTGAATGCCTCAGCTGACAGTGGATTTAGCACTCAAATACTTTTATTGGTATAGCAGTGAGTCAAAATAACTTCCAGTTCTGTCTTTCAGCCTTTTCCTTGATTGCTCATTTCCTGCTCGCAGCTGCCTGCGCACTTGAACTTTTTTATGGAGTTTTGTCGACGTCACTACATGCAAATGAGCTGTGTCAGGAACACAATTTGCACTGTACGGCTGTTCAACACACACGCTTGAGTAGGAATATAATTAACTTTTCCAAAACATTTGTCATTCTGGAAGAGAATTTTAGTTTAGTTTGCCTTACGCAAACATTTACACAGAGTTTTACTAAAAGGTTGACAAATGAGGCCCATTGTTACTAAAAATACAGAAAATCAGAGGGAATGCTATATTTATTTGACATAAACCTCTGATTGATGTAATCCGGATCAGTCACACATCCAGGAATTGTAAGGAACACTGTCGGCCTCGTAAATTTTAATGATGCTGGAATGCCAGGAGTCAACAATTTCAAACAAAAAAGATAAATCAATCTGTCTCTCTCTCCCTCCCCTTGATCGATATGAACTCCCCTCAAAAACACATACCACGTGAGAATAATGTGTGGTTTTAATGGTTTGCACATTAAACCTCACACGCAACAAATTTTTACCCAAGGCTGCATCAGAGCATGTGATTTGCAGATGTGCTACGTCAACGAAGATAAAAGTATAATCAAATTCTGGTCGAGATAAAGAAAGCAGGAGACTAAATGATGGGCTGGGGTTTGTTAAATTCAGCATAGGGTTGGTGTATTGAAGAGTGCAGGAACCACTGGTGAAGGTTTATGGTTAAAGGAAGTACATTAGGACATGCTTCAAGGCTCAACATTAACAACTGACTGCCATTTTGATGCTGGCCATTATGGCATTTTCTTTCTTTTAACAATGATTATTGATTGTAACAATGATTCTTGTATAGTTATATTGTTATATAAATACAATTCGAGGCACCAGAAAAAAGAAAAAATCCATGATATAATGCCATTATTAATGACAAAGTGCTGCGTAGGAGGCGAGGCATCTATTAATAGAAAAGAAAAATTGTATCTGTGAAAGAATATTGTGCTTTAAGCATAAATGCTTTAAACATTTTCACGTACGATGATGTAATTATTAACCCATGGAATATAATTGCACATTTTAAAAATATTGGTGTCCGTTTTGACAACAAAAATCCTGATGCCTGGATGCCACATTTAAAAGTTAATGCTGAGCCCTGTGGTGTGTGAATGTGTGTTGTATACAGTAACCTGTGTGTTTAGACAATGTGAAAGTGCTCAGTCAGTACACTCCAATATAATTTACAGTCAAAGGGCACCTGCGGTGGTGGTGTGATACGGTGCAGATGCTGGGTGTGCAAATGTAGCATCAAATTATCAACAGACAAACAGAGGCGTGTCTGAACCGAGTTAACATCATGTGTTAGTTGTTAGGAGACCAAGTCAATTAATTAGTGTTTAATGTTGGTAGTGAGCTAGACGCGTGGACTCTGGTGTACAGATCTATGCGGATGTGAGTGTCAGTGTGTTACCTGAGCGTGTAGGGAGGAGGGGTAGGTGAAAGCGGGTGCGAGGGTGTGTGATAGGTCAGCGGGGTACAACGGGTATGATGCCCACACATCAGGGTTGCTAGGATACAGACCAGGAACTGTGAGCTCATCTGGAAGCACAATGGGAACAAGACTGAAATGTACACACTGAAACACACACAGAGTGCCCTGACTCAATCACACACATACCAGGTTTAGGTTTATCAGTAATGATGATGCTTTAACTTAATCTATAAATGCTTTAAGTGTTTTCGGTTGTATAGAGTTGTGCAAACCCATGCAAAACTAGTGTGTGTTTGTGCAATAAATCCAACCAGAAGAAGAGTGAAGATCTGTAATATGTTACACACACAAGGATTCTTTTTCATTCTAGGAAGTATCCCTTGGCGTGAAGCAATCTTATCTGACATAACTATCAGGAACAGAATGCAGTGCAGAACACTATCCTACATTAATTACCACCGTCTCTCTTTCTCTCTCTCTCACAGAGTAGCATCTCATTATGTTATGTTCTCAGATTATCATTTCCTTCCATACTTTTGCTCACAGACCGCAAGGGGCGTCTTTATTTCACTCCAGCAAATTCAAGATTAGGCTTAGTCACTTAACAGGAATGCACAACCAGCAAAATCCACAGCTGGAATGTGTCTGGGTGTGTGTTTTCATCTCTTTATAGCTAGGACGTCATGTCCATTCAAACACATGATACCTGGTTGCAATTTAGGAATTGATTTTGTTTTAAAATCAACTTGTATTGGACAATTAAGCTGAAATTGCACCATTTGGTGTATATTTTTCATATGTATTCATGAATGCTTATGAAAATCTAGACGATCACATTGGAGTGTCCTTACTTACACGAGATGATGGAAATTTCCTCTACGCTGATGATGCTGCACTATGCAGTTGAACTCCTGAACAACTACAAGCACTGCTTAATTGTTCCTCAGATTCATGTGATAAGTTTGGATTTACAACTCAGCTTGGGGGGGGGGGGCAGCCAACACTCACTCTTTCTTCATCGAAGACAACTCTCGATGTTGTTGAAAAAGTTACATATATCTTGGTTCCACACCAACTCATAACACATTACTGGACATTGAAATCTCAACCAGACTTGGAAAAGCAGCCTCCACTTTCGGTTGTTTGACCAGTCAAGTGTAGCAGAATAAGCACCTGTCAGTACGCAACAAAGTAAGAGCCTATGAAGCCTGTGTCTTAAGCGACTGCTGTCCAACATATCGCTCACAAGAATCTCGACTCAGTGCATTTCACACAAGAAACCTCATGTTCATCATTGGCAAGACACAGAAAGATAAGATAACCAATGAAGAACTCTTCAGGATTACTAACTCAGAATCACTCTCATCTAGGCTAAAATTTATACATCTTAGTTGGGCTAGATACGTCAACTGAATTCCTTATTCACTTTTACATGGTGCACTCAAAGATGGTGCTCGCCAAATTGGAAGGCCAAAACTGCAACTTAAAGATGTGCTGAAAAGGGACCTTATAGGAAAGCTGGACTTGAACAGCAAAGAACCATGATATATGGAAACTTTGGGCCATGCTAAAAACTCCAGAAACTGAGAGGAAAACATCTGAAATCTTCCAATAAATGATATGAAAAGAAGCCAAGTATTGTCATTTATGACAGATGCACACCAACATCATCAAACGTAGCATGACAGTAATCTAAAGCTATGGTCACACTACAGCTCACAATGCTTTGGTGATGAAAATGAGGTGGTTTTGGTGAAGATGCAGAGCGATATACAGGCGAGCTAAAAGTTGTGGTCACACAGTAGGCGAACACTTGACCATCACGCCTTCGCATGCTCAAGTGGCTGCACTCGCTCAATCGATATGGGAAACACCTGATGCTGATTTGAGCGCAATCAGCATGCGCATATAAGGACGCTATTTTCACAAAGGCTTTGTGAAGTATTATCACAGTCACGTTTGTTCCTAGCCATGTTTATGACTGCTTTCAGTTTCGTTTGCATTTTGCTTTTGTCTCTGTGAAAACAGCGTCTTTACAGTATATGCGCATGCAGACTGCGCTCAAGTCAGCATCAGCTGTTTCCCATCACGACTGGGTCCCAGGCACACGCACAACACGCTCCAAAGGATCACCAAATGTAAATGCACTTTAAGTCTCAGTGAAGGTTAGGCTATGCCGAGCTGCTGTATTGATGAGGCTCCCGCGAGCATTGGGGACATGAATTTGAAACAAATACATCTCAAAAGGCTCGACAAATGCTCCCCGAGCTTTGGGAAGCATTCCCAAACCTGTCCGCGAGTATTTGCTGCTTAGTTTACCAACGAAAACATCACCATCAAATTTCAATGCACGCATGCATGGAAATTTTTCACGACATTTTTGGCCACTCACAAGGGAGGTGGAGACACAACAAAAAACAACTCATGAAGCTCGGAGAATAACTGGCATGTATTGCACAATTGGTGGCAATGCTACCAATTTTACATGGCCAAGTATTCATAAATCCATCATGAGCCATAGTGTGACCAGAGCCGAAGCTGGCACTGTAGTAAAATAAACGTGTACATAAGTTCAAAATTAGACTGTGAAACTAAGAAATAAACATTTGCGGGGGGGGAAAAAAAGGCAAAGCTGAATATTTTATCAGTGCAGTCAATGTTAACCTCACAGTGACTCGGTGATTTACACAAGACATCTCACGCTGGGAGATCTCTCAGTCTATTCATTACTAATCCTCTTTCAGAACAAAAGATTGCTCGTTAAAGTTTTATTGAAAATAAATAGTTCTTTATTTTGAAACAGAACATGATAAAGAGAAAATTTTAAAAGATCTTTACGCATCTTTTAAATCTTTAAAGCTGTCCCCCCCATTACTAGTCACTAAAGACTTTGCAAATGAGGATCAAGTGAGCAGCATGCATCATCATACCATATTCATAGTATTAAAAAAAAAAAAAGGTGTAACTGGATTCATGTGCCAAACCAACTAGATGCAAATGCAACAGTTATGTTGGTTGGTATCTTGACAACACTCCTACAAGCATGAAATTATTATAGGGTACTGAAAGGAATCATTGTTCTGTGTTACTAAAGCAAAACTAACCCACATGACCTGCATTACACAGGGTGTTTCCTAACTTTTCTCCCAGTCAGACCTGTTATCTCAGACAAATTCATTGGAATGGGAATGCTAATAGACTGATTATGGGTGCACTTTGGGGGGCCTCTGATCTTATCAGCGATCCATGCATGTGTGTTACTTACAAGCTTCCCGGCTAATGAAGGGTGGTCCAGGGCTCTGCTGAGATGGAGGGGGGTTGGGCGTCCCTACCAGTTTGCTCTTGGCCATCTTGGTGTTGGCTTTGGCGAACTCCAGCCGTAAAGTCTGGGGAATCTCCGGGTCGAAGCGAACTCCCTTAAGAAATAGCCGGGAAAAAAAAGTCCCTTACAGAAGCTTTGACACACACACACACACACTGTTAAACAACAAGATACATCCTTCAAGCCTCTTCCATAATCATCATCAGTTGTCCCAGTAGCTTGGGTAATTATATTATTGACATACTGTATCAGTATTCAGGAATTAATGGGAATATATTGAGCAAATATATTGATCAGAATATGCTCAGCAAAGGCTGCAAAAACAATACAGTGCCTGAGAAAATGCCAAGAACATATGTTGTAAATAATAGATACAAAATTAACTTTGTAGTTTTCTTCTCAATGGTTCCTGACTTTTCCGAAACCCTGAATTTATTTCTTCAAAAATCAGGTTAAGTTAGCGCTGCTGCCTCACAGCAAGAAGGTCCTGGGTTTGAGCCCTGTGGCCGGCGAGGGCCTTTCTGTGCGGAGTTTGCATGTTCTCCCCGTGTCCGCGT
>JAPEKO010000022.1:39654838-39667009 GCA_027576075.1 Cathorops hypophthalmus
CAATATTTGGCATGAAATTTCAAAATGTCTCACTTTCGACATTTGATATGTTGTCTATGTTCTATTGTGAATACAATCTCAGTTTTTGAGATTTGTAAATTATTGCATTCCATTTTTATTTACAATTTGTACTTTGTCCGAACTTTTTTGGAATCAGGGTTATAATAATAATAATAATAATAATAATAATAATAATATTGACTGGCTTTTTTTTGTGGTATATCAGATATATTCCATTCAGCTACTCGTTTTTGACTCATTCAGTATCATACTAGCTGAATGGAATATATCTGATATACCACTCAACGCCAGCCAATATTATTTAAATGCAAAGGAAAAGGGAATGTTTTATCTGATGAGATGGGAAAATGGGACAGGGGACAGGTGAATGAGGCCAGAAGTAAGACAGAGGATTTGGGACACAGGGAGACATGAGGAACTTTCAGACCAAACACTTCTACCGTAGGGACTTATTGAGAGGAACCACCCACTGGGGAGCTCAACCAAGTTCTACATACCTTCAAGGGCTTTTTTTGTGTTTGTATTCACACGTGAAGTGACGTAAGCATGACGTGAGCAGGAAATGCTAGCCAAGATTTTCATATTTTGCTTAGACGTGTCAAAATCATGCTGTATTTCCTCCATCGCATATACACACAATAAAGCCTGGACTTGACTGTCAGAAAGTTTGTCCATGTTTTTTCCAGTTTTGATGCAAACATTAAGAGCTGTTGTTTCCACGGCTACCACGAGTTTTTAAAAATGGTGGCTGCCAACACTGCATTGGCTCATGTTCTTCCAATCACCGTACACTTAAATCACTCATGGTTTCTCTTGTGTTGGGAGAGAACCTACCCTAAATTAGGAACTAAAAAAGTTCCTCAAAACACCAATCTAAGAACTACGATTATCCTTGGTTCTTGTAGTGTGGACACACAAAAAAGGGGGAACTTTCTCCAACAGTTCTAATAACTATGAAAAAGTTCCTCCAGTCTGAAAGCACCTCTGGAGACACGGGACTTGGATGGTAGACAGAAGAAATTAGGATTAAGGTAAGAGGACAATAGAGGTGAAGGGAGCAAGTGGACAGGGAATGAGAGGGCGAAAAGACTTCTTAAAATAGATTTTGAATGCATTTGGGACAGAAACATTAATCTTTGTGCTGATGATGTCCGTGTTCTCCTCAGGAGCCATTCACTACGTTCTTCCTCAACTTCCAAGGAGGGAAGTTTGATCATGCAGACCGGACCTTCTCCTCCATCGCCAGAGCCTGGAGAAACTGTCAAAGAGACACATCTGACGTGAAGGTACACACATACAGAGAGTCATAAATATATTATTATTCTAATTTGTATAAATATTGTGCATTATGTTACTGTTACATCCAGATGCAGTGATTTACAGCTTTTCATACTAAAGGAACCTCACTCCAGGAAATTAGTTCAGGAACTCTAACCCAGTTAGTGACTAGATTTCAGGAACTCTCACACGGGAGCTTTCGATTGGGAATTTTAGACGAGTTAATCCTTTTCACATATAAATCACATATTATACATCTAAATGTAACTACACTGGGAGACAGTTGGCGCACACACACACACTCCTACACACTCCTACTTCCTGACAATCAGATATCGAATTGTGTTTGGTTTCCCTCTCGTGTTCCTTCAATATGGAGACGATTAGGTGATTAGACGTGAGCATGCTTCCTCTCTGTAACCGGAGCTCAGTGTGGGGCAATGAGCATGGCTTTCTGCCCTTCCATAAACACACACATCCATGCTCCATAAACATACACTATATATATATATATATATATATATATATTTACACACACTCTCTCTCACTCTCTTGAACAGGTATGCTCACAGCCAATCCATGTCACACTGCCATGAAAGCGTCAAGCTTCACTGATCAAAGCCAACAGAACTTTTCCAACCTTGACATGAACCTCGGATCGCTTCACGTTCTCCATCACGCACACACACACACTGTGCATAACCATCCAGAGACCCCGACAAAAGCTATACCAAGTGCCTATACCTCTTAAAGTACTCATTATGGCATGTGGACAGGACGTCAGGACATTTGCTTGATTGCGCTCCTTAAATAGTAAAACACGCGGCTCGTGTTACACACTAACAGCTGATTAAAGACAAAAACATACATCACACACTGTCAGTGTAGATCAGTGTAACACCATGACGGACACTCACAAATGACAGAACTCGAGCTGAATGGAAAGCATAAAAAAACCCTCCAAATTGCCTTTATTTAAGTTGAGTTCGTATCTTTATTTCACCTTTTCAGGAGACTGACATAATAAATCATTGCAGCTACAGTCATTATTCTAGTCAGTATGACATTTATAGTCATTACTATAGTCACTATTACATCTATAGTCATTACTGTAGTTACTGTAGTCACTATTACATCTATAGTCGTTACTGTGGTCACTATTATATCTATAGTCATTACTGTAGTCACTATTTTAGTCACAGTTACATCTAGTCATTACTGTAGTCACTATTATATCTGTAGTCATTACTGAAGTCACTATTACATCTGTAGTCATTACTGTAGTCACTATTATATTTCTAGTCATTCCTGTAGTCACTATTATATCTATAGTCATTACTGTAGTCACTGTTACATCTCTAGTCGTTACTTTAGTCACTATTACATCCATAGTCATTACTGTGGTCACTATTATATCTATAGTCATTACTGTAGTCACTATTATAGTCACAGTTACATCTATACTCATTACTGTAGTCACTATTACATCTATGGTCATTACTGTAGTCACTATTACATCTATAGTCATTACTGTAGTCACTATTACATCTATAGTCATTACTGTAGTCACTATTATATCTATAGTCATTACTGTAGTCACTCTTACATCTCTAGTCGATACTGTAGTCACTATTACATCTATAGTCGTTACTGTGGTCACTATTATATCTATAGTCATTACTGCAGTCACTGTTACATCTATAGTCATTACTGTAGTCACTATTATATTTATTGTCATTACTGTAGTCGCTATTATATCTGTAGTCACTATTATGTTTATAGTCGTTACTGTAGTCACTGTCTATAGTCGTTAATGTAGTCATCATTATAGTCACAGTTACATCTATAGTCATTACTGTAGTCACTATTACAACTATAGTCATTACTGTAGTCACTTTTACAACTATAGTCATTACTGTAGTCACTATTACATCTATAGTCATTACTGTAGTCACTATTGCATCTATAGTCGTTACTGTAGTCACCATTATAGTCACAGTTACATCTATAGTCATTACTGTAGTCACTATTATAGTTACTATTACATCTATAGTCATTACTGTAGTCAGTATTATAGTCACAGTTACATCTATCGTTGTTACTGTAATCATTAGTGTATCTAGTCATTACTGTAGTCACTATTATATCTATAGTCATTACTGTAATCATTAGTACATCTATAGTCATTACTGTAGTCACTATTATTATCTATAGTCATTACTGTAATCATTAGTACATCTATAGTCATTACTGTAGTCAGTATTATATCTATAGTCATTACTGTAATCATTAGTACATCTATAGTCATTACTGTTGTCACTATTATATCTATAGTCTTTACTGTAGTCCCTCTTACATCTCTAGTCATTACTGTAGTCACTATTACATCTATAGCCGTTACTGTGGTCACTATTATATCTATAGTCATTACTGTAGTCACTATTATAGTCACAGTTACATCTATAGGCATTACTGTAGTCACTATTATATCTATAGTCATTACTGCAGTCACTGTTGCATCTATAGTCATTACTGTAGTCACTATTACAGTTTGTAGTCATTTCTGTGGTCAGCATTTTTGCAAGTCTTGAATATAATTATTCAGCAAATTATCAGTGTATTTGGCTAAATCTGGTAGCTAAACCTAGTACTAGACAAAGCTGTTCTTCACCCTTTCATTTTATTGTTTTATTATTTTTCTTTAAATACTATTTCCTCTTTTCCCTCCCCGTTTTTCTGAGTGAAATGAAGGGAAAATTCTTTAGAAGCTAAAGAGTGTTCACAATAATGTCTTTCAAAAAATGTTAAGTCTCTCGCCAGTCCAGCTACAGGGTAGCCCCTGACCCCTGACCTCTGCCCTAGAGCTCTAGCATTAGCATTAGCACCATAAGTTTTGCCCTTAGTGGAATTAACCTGGGCCTAAACCAGGGCCAAGGGGAACTCCTCTCCACTGACCCGCAGCATGACAGGATTTTGCATCACAGGTTTTCACCTCTGACCCTTTGTGCTTTGGGGCCACTGCACATAATAGGTCCTTCTAAAATCCCCCCTTCTCAACCCTGCTGCTCACCCCACTGGCACGTCGCCAGGCAAACGAGGTAAATTTACCGAGGGGCGCCTGGTGCCATCATAAAGTGGCGACCTTTTTGTTTTAAAGACTTTTTTGTCTTTAGGCAATTACCTTTTTTTTTTTTTAAGTCTTTGGTTTTTGAAGAGATGCAGCACAGAAACAAGGGAAGAAAAAAAGGAGCACTAGCTGGGTTTGTTTGTTCATCTAATTAGCCGCTCTCACTCCTGTGAAGTGCCGAACAAGAGGTCATTCAAACAAACAAAGCTAAAACTAACAAGTGGATTAGCTGCTGCTGTTATGCTACACTTAGTTACATGACTTCTGTCTTTTTGTTTGTTTGTTTGTTTGTTTTTAAGTTCAGCTTCCTGAACCTTGTAAAATACATCAAAGGCAGCTTCATGAAATCATTATTTTCTGATTGCTGGCTATCCTTATTTCTGAAGATCCTTTTTTCTAAAACTCTATTATTTAAAGCTGACTTTTCACATTTTCATATTTTAAAGTCCTCTGTTTCTGAAGGTCATTATTTCCATGCCTCCATGCATTTTTTTTTAATATTCGCTATAGCACAGAAGTTATTTGCTGAGTGACAAATTAAAGTAAAAAGTGACATGATTTAAATACACAACAACAAGAAGGCGTGTTAGTAAGGTTTTGAGCCACCATGAGTCAATCCAACAATTCTGGTATTCCTCGTCATTGATTCTACTGGAACTGTCCTGGAGCAATGAACACTGTTCTTCCACAAGATTTGGTGTTTTGCTGATGGTGATGGATATTGCTGAGAAAGATCTGGTGAACTGGAAGGTCGTAGTGTATGATTTACATTATGTTCATAGTCTTCAAACCATTGAGTAAGTCCTTGTGCCTTGTGGATGTGGGTGGAGTCTTACTGGAAGAGACCACACCCATTAGATTAGACATGCTTCATTATAGAAGGAAGGTAATCAGATAGAAGGAGTTTGAATTGGATGGTAAGTAAGTAAATAAATAAATGCCACAACAGAGCCACTGGATTGTGGTGTGTGTGTGTGTGTGTGTGTGTGTGTGTGTGTGTGTGTGTGTGTGTGTGTGTGTGTGTGTGTTTGTGTGTATATACACACACTTGTAATAACTGTGACAGTAGTGGGTCTCTCTCTGACACATGGCAGTCTCACACAAGCTGAATTTTTATGACTAATGTTCCACTTCACTGTGGCTGGAACACACACACACACTTGGAGAACCATGCCAATGATTAAAAGAGGAAGAGTGTCAGAGGTGGAATACATAACACTTCTGTCTGTCTGTCTCTCTGCAGGAGCTGATCCCGGAGTTCTTCTACCTGCCAGAGATGTTCATTAACACTAATGACTATAATCTGGGAGTGATGGATGATGGGACGGTGGTGTGTGATGTTGAGCTGCCGCCGTGGGCAAAGACTCCAGAGGACTTTGTTCGCATCAACCGCATGGTATATACACACACACACACACACACACATATATATATACAGGATATATGCATAAATATATATATACATACACACTCTTGCTAATGGCATTGCTAGTTTGATGACTAGCAATTAATCACTAATTGATCACTATATCACTGTCACTGTGTCACAGAAAGTGGAACTAAAATCTCATTGGACAGCTCTGCTGGTCTCAGCCAATCAGATTCTCTGACCTTAGAGCACTTTTAAATATTCATGATCATGTTTAAAGGGTGTGGATTTAATGACCGGGTCATAGCCACATTTGCACCACCCTTTCTTGGTGTGTGTGTGTGTGTGTGTGTGTGTGTGTGTGTGTGTGTGTGAGGTGACCTGTTTCATGCCATCATTATAGAGCTGGTGTGACTGTGGCTCCCTCATTAATCACCACTGCGTGGGTTTGTCAGACGGACCCAGAACCCCCAAACACACACGACAGAGCCCCAAAACACAGCTGCTGGACACAGACATGCAGAAAAAGTAAAAGAACAAGGTCATTTAGATTTAGTGGCTGTGTATGATCAATTTGTGTGTGGCAGATTACTGTGGTTGCCCAGGCAACAGGCTATGCCCACTCACAGCAAGTGTTTATCATCAGATAGCTCTTTATATCGAAACCTCCCTTTTCCTGAAGCATAATGTCTCTAAAGGTCTGCTTTTCTGAACCTTCCTTTTCCTAAAGTGACTCTAAAACTCCGCCCACTACACTAGAGAGACTTCTCCTACTGTAGAGCCCCACCCACTACACTAAAGAGCCTCCCCCTACTCTCGAGCCACACACAATAGTCTTCTCCTACTCTAGAGCCACACCCATTACACTAAAGAGCCTTCTCTTACTCTAGAGCCCCACCTACTACATCAGTCCTGCAACCCCACCCACTGTCCTTCGATTTTGAGAATTCCCTGATGCACAGCTTTGTTTTACAGCTTTTCCTCCCCACCTCCACCCACAACATTAGATCTTCCTAGTACTTTATTTCTCTATATAGCCCCTCCCCTTGTGTCACAGCCCCACCCACTCCATCTCAGGCTCTGTCTCTCCTTATCTGTCTATATGTTCTGTGTCTCTCTCAGAATGAGGTATACTCTGAAAGGAAAGAATGTGTTGGGGTATTCTGTGTGTGTGTGTGTGGTGATGGATAGTTGGCATTCAGTGTAGTCAGCTGTGTGGCTCTGCTGCAGAGGGAGATTTGTACTGAGACACACCCGCTGTCAGGCGCACATGGCTAATGGAGCAGCAGGATACGTACACGGTCATTTATGTCCTATAGATGATTAACAGCTAATTAAAGTGCAATCTGGACGACCATGCTAAGTGCTGCTTGTAAAATTTACTGCACTCTCCAGAAACATGACAGGAGTGCACGTGTGTGCGTGTGTGTGTGTTAGCGCACATTCTTCTTGTCTGGGTAACCCAGCACTTATGTATCCAAAAGAGCGTGAATTGTAAAAGTGTGTGGTAGATTAGTGGATATATGCGCACACACACACACACACAGTTTGTGTATTAGGGGATTATTGTGGATTTTAAACAGACTCCAACTAGAGACTTTTAAATCTCTGTCTGTCTCTCTCTCCGTCTCTCTCTCTCTCTCTCTCTCTCTCTGTCTGTCGCTCTCTTTGACAGTAAGTTCAGTGTGTTGATCTTGTTGATAATGACTCCTGTCTGTTTATTGTCACAGTAAAGTGAACATTATTGTCCGTTTGAGTATTTGTCTCTGTGTGTGTGTGTGTGTGCGCGTGTGTATCCATTCACCTGTGTAAAAACAAATCCTCTGTGTTTAATTTATAGAATTTTCAGTATAAAAGTTTTACAATCCTCAGTGTTGGGGTTATAAACTCCTCCATGAAGGTTTTAAATGTCTCCATGTAAAAGCTCTAGAATCCTCATTCTGGAGGTTTAACAATCCTGTGAAGATTTTAGAGTCTACTGTGAGATGGTTTTAGTGTTTTCACCATGAAAGTTCTTGAATTCTTCAGAATAAAGGTTATGGCAATCCTCAGAGTGAAGATTCTATTAGTTCTAGAATCCTCAGTGTGAGGGTTCTCAAATCCACAGGATAAAGGTTTCAGTGATCCTCAGAGTGAAAGTTCTGTTAGTTCTAGAATCCTCAGTGTGAGGGTTCTCGAATCCACAGGATAAAGGTTTCAGTGATCCTCAGAGTGAAGTTTCTATTAGTTCTAGAATCCTCAGTGTGAGGGTTCTCGAATCCACAGGATAAAGGTTTCAGTGATCCTCAGTTCAGAGTGAAGTTTCTATTAGTTCTAGAATCCTCAGTGTGAGGGTTCTCGAATCCACAGGATAAAGATTTCAGTGATCTTCAGACTGAAGTTTCTATTAGTTCGAGAATCCTCAGTGTGAGGGTTCTTGAATCCACAGGATAAAGCTTTCAGTGATCCTCAGAGTGAAGTTTCTATTAGTTCTAGAATCCTCAGTGTGAGGGTTCTCAAATCTGCAGGATAAAGGTTTCAGTGATCCTCAGAGTGAAGTTTCTGTCGGTTCTAGAATCCTCAGTGCAAACATTCTAGAATCCTCGGTATAAAGCTTCAGCAATGGCATCTCTAAGCTTGACATCTCTGTTGTTTCTCGGGTGCTCAGTGTGAAGGTTGGAGAATACTTGGCACACAGTTCTAGAGTCCTCACAACGCAGTTCTAGCATTCTCAGCATGGTTCTGGAATTATTGATAAATCAGAAGCATATGAATAGTACAGGACAGCAGCACATCAGTAATCTGGCATTATAGTAGTGTATTATGAGTGCAAAAGTTTGTGCCCCCTCAACGTCTGACTGAAAGCTGGAAACCGTATTTCTGTATCATTAAATTAGTACTGATGGAGGAACATGGTGTGATGTGAGTTGGTGCTGATGTTAGTGCACTCAGACTCGTACTGTAACAGCCCTTGGTGTTTGGTTACACACACACAGCTGCCAGTGTGAACGAGTGAAACCTGTTTCTTTTTCCCCGCTGAAAGACGAGTGTCACTTTATTTTGAGTGGAGAAACGTTCTGTTCTCGGGCTCAGAATGCCAACAGCTGTCTGTCTGATTGGGTCGTGATCTCCCACGCTGGGTCACGACACATTCAGAGCGTGAGATGAGAGACGTGAAACGAGTGCACTTGGACTGAGGAATGACGATGGATCACAGTATGGCTCAAATGATGTGAAATATTGATATGGTTTTAACATCAGTCAGTCGTGTGGCTGTGTCCCGGACCACAGACACCAACTCGCTGTATGGGACACGCGGTGCTTTGCTGGATGATGGTGTGGTGAGGACAGTGCTGCAGTATGCTTCTGGTCATGAATACAAAATAAATAGTGCACTAATTCGTGTGTGTGTGTGTGTGTGTGTGTGTGTGTGTGTCTTAGCCTTGAGTTTCCCCTTCACACTCGCTCACTCAAGCATGCTGCAGGAATAAAATAAAAGAGAAATTAATTTTCGGCATGGGTGCCAGCAGCCGCCTCTATTTCACCGGTTCCTTCTCTCTCTCTCTATCTGTCTTTTGTTCTTTCTGCATTTCGCCGAAGGATGATGAGGTGAGGATGCCCATCCATCATGTAAGTGGGTGACCCTCGTCACACTCACCTGAGTGTGTGTTAATTCAGTTTAATGCGGTGTGATTATCACTGTTCCCTCCCACACTTCTGGAATTTTCTTAGGGTTCTTTTCTCACACGCTAGTACTGCTGCTAATCAAAAATGCTCAAAGTTAAATCAAACGCTACTACTACTACACTGCTAGCAGCGGACCCAAGCACTAGCAAACATCCTGGACTCTCCTAGCAAAGACAAGCCCAGATCCTACCGAGCTAACTCTAACGCAAACCAAAATAAATGCTCATGCGTTACCTAACCCGAATCAAACAGCTGGCACCAAGCACAAGGATAGCATGCTACCAGTTAGCGTTGTTATCATCCGTGCTGACAGCAGTGTGTTAGCATGTCCCAGTGGGGCAGCGATACACACCACAGCTGTACAACACACACCAAACAGAATGAAAGCTAAATGTAAACTCCGATGGCCTTTAACCTTTTTTAGAGGTCGGTGGTCTTTGGGCTGTGGGAAACGAGCGTACGCTAAGCGAGTGTTAGCAACTTTACAGTATCGTGTGTGTGGTTTGGAACATGTCCATAGGGAGCTGATGATGGTGTTTATGTGGCTTTTATAGTGAGTGAGGTGTGTGGATTGGGACACAGACACGGTGTGAGTGTTCATCATTACCACACACACACACACACACACACACACACACAGAGTAAGTACTTCAGTGCACAGTGTTGATAGACAGCTACACAAGTAAATTAATAAATGGATGGATGGATACAGAAGGAAATTCAATACAAGGAAAATCATACATAATACATCATTATCTTTTTACATTGTGTTTGATTTATTGTTTGTAATGTTATAGTCAACTCTGTGTGTGTGTGTGTGTGTGTGTGTGTGAGAGCGAGAGAGATCGTAATTTGCGTTCATTGATGTTCCCCAGCACGGCTGTCTATCTCACCTCCCTCAGCTCTAACGTACACACACTGCTCTCACACATTTGATTGTGTGTGTGAAAGAAAGAGAGAGACTCTGAGATTTTAAATGGTGACTAAAGAGCATCAGGACTTGGCCCAATCCATCTCACAAAACGGAGATGCCTGAGACACTCGTTAAGAGCTGGAGTGCGCACTACACACTCTAGTGACCTTCAATAAAACACATCACACATGGCTTAAGCCTTTATACTCCGTTTATGACAGACAGAGAGACAGAAAGAGAGAGATGAGGAGATGGAGGGAGAGAGAGAGATGAGGGGGGAGAGAGAGATGAGGGGAGAGAGAGATGGAGGGGGAGAGAGCGAGAGAGATGAGGGGGAGACAGATGAGGAGAGAGAAAGATGAGAGATTTGAGAGAGAGATGAGAGAGATTTAAGAGATGAGGGAGGAGAGAGAGATTTGAGAGATGGAGGGAGGAGAGAGAGAGAGATTTGAGAGATGGAGCCAGAGAGATGAGGGGAGAGAGAGATGACAGATTTGAGAGACAGAAAGAGAGATGATGAGAGAGATTTGAGAGATGGAGAGAGAGAGATGATGCGAGAGATTTGAGAGATGGAGAGAGAGATGATGAGAGAGATTTGAGAGATGGAGAGAGAGATTTGAGAGATGGGGAGAGATAGAAAGAGAGATGATGAGAGAGATTTGAGAGATGGAGAGAGAGAGATTTGAGAGATGGAGAGAGAGAGATTTGAGAGATGGAGAGAGAGAGATTTGAGAGATGAGAGAGATTTGAGAGATGGAGAGAGAGAGATTTGAGAGATGGAGAGAGAGAGATTTGAGAGATGAGAGATTTGAGAGATGGAGAGAGAGAGATTTGAGAGATGAGAGAGATTTGAGAGATGGAGAGAGAGAGATGATGGGAGAGATTTGAGGGATGGAGAGAGAGATGAGGTGAGAGAGAGCAGTGAAACAGTACGTTTCACTGGAGAAACGGGTGGCTCTGTTTTGGTGTGGGTGCAGTTATTTATTTTAATCTCTCTCTCTGTTCATCTCTGTCCATCTGTTTCTCTCTCTTGCTGTCTCTCCATTTCCCTCTCTCTCTGACTTTGTCTGATTGTCTGTCTGTCTCTCCATTCTCTTTATCTCTTTCTTTCTCTATCGTTATTTATGCGTCTACTTGTCGTTCTTCTCTCTCTCTCTCTCTCTCTCTCTCTGAGCTCATTATGCAGCTGCTCTGACCCCCTCGTTGTTCTGCTAGCAGCTCATCTCCGACCTCAATACGCACTCTGATGTGCGTTTAATACCAGCGCCTACCTCATGTCAATCCGTGTGTGTGTGTGTGCGTGTGTGAGAAGGCATGTGATTGGACAGCTGCACTCCAGAGGCCTGGCTTTATGCTAATGAAGGCGCTGTGGGATCTCTGACTTCATCAGTGATGCAGTGAGCGTTTGGTTTGTTCTCATGAGGCCTGGTAGGAAGTGAGCGAGTGTGTCATTGTGTTTCATTAGGAAATGCCATGTAAGAACAACACAGACACACACACACAGACAGACATGCACCACTTTTTATAAATCACATTAGCAAGAGCACACTAACCTCGGGGTCATGCTATCTCACGTACGGAAAAGGAAGTGTCAGAAATCTGTTCTTACCTTCCTCCACACACGCTTCCCTAAAAGGTAAAATAAATACTTTGTATTAAACACTCCCTCCCCTCTCTAAACACTGTACGTTAAACACTCCCTCCCCTCTCTAAACACTGTGCATTAAACACTCCCTCCCCTCTCTAAACACTGTGCATTAAACACTCCCTCCCCTCTCTAAACACTGCGCATTAAAC
>JAPEKO010000022.1:39874885-39886931 GCA_027576075.1 Cathorops hypophthalmus
ACTGTCCGAGCACCACAAGCACCTGAAAAATGGCCCAAGAGCGCAGAACAAGGAGAAGAAAAATAATAATAATAATAATAATAATAATAATAATAATAATAATAATAATAATAATAATCTTTCGAAGAACAATAGGGCCTCGGCGGTGCTCGGGCCCTAACTACAGGAAATGAGCAGAAGCATACCTGAGGAGTGGGCTCGTGAGGAGGTCAGGCAGGTGACAGACGCAGCACCACAGTCCAAAATCCACTCAGTGAAATCCAGGAAGGCAGCGTGAGGGCAGAGTAACTGATGATAATAATCCCAGGCAAAAAATGGAGCCAGAAAAAATAGCAAAGTCCCCAATCAGAGTGATAGCAACAAGTCCCAAAAAATGGCAGGCAAATTCATAATCCAAAACATAAACAAAGTCCCAAGCCAAAGTCACAGCAACAGGTCCCAAAAAATGGCAGGCAAAATCATAATCCAAGAACCACAAACAAAGTTGAGGAACAGAGTGTGAGCATAAACATGAACTAGACAAAACTTACAGCAAGTATTTATCTGCACTAAGTGAATCTGCTTGATGTGTTTATGTAGAGTGGCTGATGACAAACACGTAACAGGTGTGCTAACGCAGTGTGGGGAGAGCGGGGAAAAGTGCAGAGTGGAGTGCAAAGGCGCAGATCAGGATCTGGAAGTTCCGGGTTGGATCATGACAGTAACCCCCCCCATGGGCACCTCTGGGTATCCCAGACAAGGCTCTTGGGTTCTTGTGGTGGAAATCCCTGATGAGCACAGAGTCGAAGATGAAACACGCTGACACCCAACACCTCTCCTCTAGGCCATAGCCCTCCCAGTCGATCAGATACTGTAGCCCCTGAACTCTTTGATGGACCTTTAGTAATTTCCTGACTGTGTAGGCCTCCTCTCCATCAATGATCCTGGGAGGGGGAGGGATCTTGGAAGGGGGGAAGAAGGGACTGGAGACCAGGGGTCTCAGTTGAGAGATATGAAAAGATGGGTGGAGTCACTGCATAGAACTGGGCAATGCCAATCTAACAGTCGCGGGGTTAATGACCTTAGAAATGGGGAAGGGGCCAACAAACCTGGGGCCAGCTTGCGTGAGGGGACCTTGAGAGGGAGATTGGCTGTGGACAGCATGTCTTTTGTATGGGCGGTAGACAGGAGCTGGCCTGCAATGTCAATCTGCCCTCCTTTTGTATGCATGATTGGCGCGTAATAGGTGATGTCTGGCATGCACCCAAACTCTGCAGCAGCATTGGACAAAGGCTTGGGCTGAAGGAACAGATGCCTCTTCCTCCTCCTGTTTGGGGAAAAGAGGGGGCAGGTAACCAAGGCAACACTGGAAGGGAGTCAGCCCAGTGGATGATGAGGGAAGGCTGTTGTGGGCGTATTCAATGCAAGGGAGTGCCTGGCTCCAGGAAGATGAATCACTGGACATTAGGTACTGTAGTGCGACCTCCAGCTTCTGATTGATGTGCTCTGTCTGCCCATTAGTCTGGGGGTGGTAACCCGAGGAGAGGCTGGGAGTGACCCCAATGAGCTTGCAGAACTCTTTCCAGAAATGAGCAGAGAACTGGGGGCCTCTGTTGGACACAATGGCCATAGGCAGACCGTGAATCTGAAACACATGGTAGATAAACAGTTCTTCTGTCCCTTTAGCTGAAGGCAGCTTAGGGAGGAGAATGGAGTGAGCCACCTTAGAGAAGCGATCGATGATCGTCATGATGCAAGCATTACCCTTGGAACTGGGGAGGCCAGTGACAAAATCCACCACAATGTGAGAGCAAGGACGACAAGGTATAGGCAGAGGTCTTATAGTCTGGCAGCAAGTTGGTTGCTGGTCTTGTTCCTGGAGCAGACGTCACAGGTTGCCACAAAAGGTCCTAACATCTCGCCATATGGTTGACCACCAGAAGCGTTGCCTGAGGATGGCAAGGGTCTGTGCTGCCCCAGGATGACAGGCTAGGAGGGAGCTGTGTCCCCACTGAAGTACTTGGGAGTGCATGCATGGGGGCACATACAGACAGTTGGGTGGACCATTGCCTGGTCCTGGATCATTAGACAGTGTTTTGGACAGTGGTTTCTATGTTGAGTTGGGTGGTGGCCATGAGGCAATGGGCAGGGAGGATGGGCTCAGTGGTGTCTTGCTGAGAGTCCAGAGAAAACTGCCTGGAAATAGCATCTGACTTGACATTCTTAAAGCCAGGTTTAAAGGAGAGCACAAAGTTGAAGTGGGAGAAAAACAGTGACTATCTGGCTTGGCATGCATTGAGATATTTGGCAGTCTTGATGTACTCATGATTTTTATTGTCTGTCCAAATGATAAATGGAATCTCAGTCCCCTCCAACCAATGCCTCCATTCTTCTAAGCCCAGCTTAATAGCGAGCAAATTATGATCCCCAATGCCATAGTTGCATTCTGCTGGGGTCATGCAATGAGAAAAGAATGCACAAGGGTGCACCTTGTTATTCCTGGCTGACCTCTGGGACAGAACAGCCCCAACACCAGTGTCAGAGGTGTCCACTTCGAGAATGATCTGAATGGTGGGGTTTGGGATGATGAGAACTGGCACTGTGGTGAACCTGCTCTTAAGCAAAAAGAAAACTTTCTCAGCATGGACGGTCCAAGAGGAGGGGTGCTTGGAAGATGCGAGTTCGGTCAGAGGAGCGGCAATGGAGCTATAGTTCTTGACAAACCTTCAACAGAAGTTAGCAAACCCTAAAAAGTGCTGCAGTTCCTTACAGAAAAAGGGAACAGACCACTCAAGAACTGCCTTCCTTAACCTTGCCTGGGTCCATTTGGACCACCCCTGGGAAAATCACAAAGCCCAAGAAGGACATGGTGCACTTGTGAAACTCACACTTTTCTGCTTTGGCAGAGAGTTGGTTCTCTAAGAGTCATTGCAGGACCTGCCTGACATGGGACTGGTGGATCTCTAACGTGGGGGAGAAGATGAGTATATCATCAAGGTAAACAAAGATGAATTGGTTAATGAAATCTCACAAGATATCATTGATCAGGGCTTGAAGCCATGGCCTAATCTGGTTAGAGAAGCATCTTTGGGACCAAAAGGTCACTGGTTCAATTCCCTGCACTAGCAGGACTGGCTGAAGTGCCCTTGAGCAAGGCACCTAACCCCTAACTGCTCCGGTAAGAGTGGTGGCGTACCTTGTGTCTGACTAGTCAAAGAAAAGCTGATGATGTGGTCATCAGTTCGGATGGTGCCTGACCGAAATGGGAGGGCTTGAAAAGACAGAGGGGGTGTTAGTGAGCCCAAACAGAAGAACCAGATATTTGTAGTGGTCCATAGGCATGTTAAATGCTGTCTTCCATTCATCTCCTTTTCTTATTTGTACCAGGTGGAGGTCCAGATTGGTAAAAAAAAAAAAACCCTGAGCCCCCTGAAGTAACTCGAAAGCTGTGGACATGAGTGGTAGAGGGTAATGGTTCCTGACAGTGATAGCGTTAAGTCCTCAATAGTCAATGCAGTATCTGAGGGACTTGTCTTTCTTTTCCACAAAGAAGAGCCCTACTCCAGGTGGAGAGGACAATGGGCAAATGATGCCAGCCACTAGAGACTCCGAGATGTATTTATCCATGGCCTCCCAGTCCAAGGGGGAAAGAGAGTAGGTATAACCCCTTGGAGGTGTGGTTCCATGTAACAATTCTATGGTGCAATCATAGGATTGGTGAGGAGGGAGAGAGGTGGTGTGAGCCCTGCTGAACACCAAATGAAGGTCCAGATATTTGGGTGGTACATTAGAAAAATCAATAGTCTCATCAAGACTGGTGACAAGAGGAGCCAGGGGAGTCTGAGCAGACGATAGGCAGGAAGACAGGTAGCGAGTACTCCAAGAGAGGATGGTCCCATCACTCCAGTTAATGTGGGGATTGTGGAGTTGTAACCAGGGAAGACCAAGGACAATAAACTCAAGGGAGTCGTTCATGGCATAGAACAAATTTGACTCAATGTGATTGCCAGAAGCCTTCAAAGTAACAGGGTCAGAGACACAGGAAATGGGGCTGAGTTCAGCCCCATTCAAAGCTCTGGTGACAAGGGGGCAACCTAGCTGATGCAAGGGGATACCCAATTCTTCCACCCAGAAAGTCTTGATAAAGTTCTGATCCACACCAGAATTAATGAGGGCTTGAACAGACTGGGCATTGTTGAGATTTCATTCCAGAACAGTTAATGTTGACCTAACAGCAGGGGAAGTGTGTGTAGAGACGCCCATCCGTATCCCCACATCTACTGGTGGGAAGCGTTTTACTGGGCAGCAGGAGATGAAATGTCCAGACTGTCCACAATAAAAACAAGAACTAGTTTTTTTAATGGCATCTTCTTTCCTTGGGAGCTACCTGGGTTCTGCCTAATTGCATGAGCTCCAACTCAATGGGGATCGCACCCTCCGATGGAGGGGTGATGGTCCTGGGTTCAGCCCTTTGGCTCCATCTCTGATCCTTTCTCTGGTTACGTAACAGAAGATGTGCGTCCACCCAACCAGCCAGGTCTACCAATCCATCCAGGGTGTCATGAAGATCATGAGGTGCAATCTCATCCAGGATGGCATGATTTAATCCATGAAAGAAGGCATTGTACAAGGTGCTCGTGTTCCACTCAACTGCTGCAGCAAGAGTCCAGAACTTGATGGTGTAATCATGAACAGAGCAGGCACCTTGCTTCAGTCCCATCAACTGTCTTGCTGCCTCTCTGCCTTTGTAGGAACAGTCAAAAAACTTCTGCATCTCCTTAGAGAATTCCTTGAAACTTGAGCTGCAAGGCGCCCTGACATTCCAAACAGCTGTTCCCCATTCCCGTGCCTTTTCTGTTAAGAGCATGATGCCATAAGCTACTCAGGAGTTCTCAGATGGAAAGGCAAACACCTGAAATTCCATGGCTAAGGAGTATTGTGAGAGGAATGAACGGCAAGTTGCAGGTGCACCATTTTGTGGAGCAGGTAGGTGAGGCTTATGGGGGGTGGGTAAGGCCGGAGTGGCCGGTTGGCTAGTTAAAGCTGGCGCTGGTCGGCCCGTGATCGAAGCCTGAAGGCTCTCCATTTATGAGGTGAGTCTTTGTAGAGTATTGGTGATGGAGAACATGCTCTGATGAACAGTTATGATCTCTTGTTGATGAGATCTGAGAATAGAGCCCTGCATAGCCAGTGCAGATTTGAGTACATCATAGTCTGTTGGGTCCATGGTGTGGCGGATAATTTCTGTCATGACCCAGAAGTCACAGAAACAGATAGGACCCAATGTGCAACTACAGGAAATGAGCAGAAACGTACCCGAGGAGTGGGCTTGTGAGGAGGACAGGCAGGTGACAGACGCAGCAGCACAGTCCAAAACCCACTCAGTGAAATCCAGTAAGGTGGCGCAAGGGCAGAGTGCCTGAAAATAATAATCCCAGGCAAAAAAACGTAGCCAGAAAAAAATAAAGTCCCCCTTCAGAGTGACGGCAACAAGTCCCAAAAAACAGCAGGCAAAATCGTAATCCAAAACGTAAACAAAGTCCTGAGCCAAAGTCGAGGAACAGAGCGTGAGCATGAACGTGAACATGAATGTGAACTAGACAAAACTTACAGTGAGTATTTATCCACGCTGAGTGAATCTCCTTGGTGTGCTTATATAGAGTGGCTGATGACAAACACATAACAGGTGTGCTAACACAATGTGGGGAGAACGGGGAAAAGTGCAGAGTGGAGCACAAAGGCGCAGATCAGGATCTGGATGTTCCGAGCTGGATCATGACAATTTTGACATTTCTGCTTTAACAAACACAATAAAAACAGTCAGACTGATTAAAGATGTCTAATGGCAGGTATACAATATGCAAATTTGGGTTATCCAAGATGAGAGATGGTCAGTGTGATAGAAACATGGCAGTATCTCTGTCCATGGCTCCAAAACATTGATCCTATGTCGCACTGTGAGAGTGGTTCAAAAACAGCTGTTGTAACTGTCGTCCAACCAAAGATAGCCCGGGACAAAATTAGTAAACCTACATCAACTCACCAATCAGTAGGAATGTTTCATTGTTTACCACTGTAGCAGTGCAGATGGATGACACACGCTGATGACATTTTATTCTTGTATATTGACTTGCGTCATAGCCTACTGGTGAAATCTCAGTCTGTAGACGCCATAAAACCTAGCTGAGTGTGTTTCCTCAAGTTGTTGGATTGTTAAACGCCACAGCAAAGCAGACACATCCAAAATCAATTTGGTTTGTAATCATAAACCGGCTGTCAAAATGTCCACAATGCCTCATGTCATCATCAAAACAGAGAAGAGCTCTTACACACTCTGTACAGATGAGCATAGACAAAAAAAGACACAATGGAGAAAAATTCAGTTGACCTTGTGTCATTTGTGTGATTTGATCTGGATAATAATGGTAACATCGCTAGTTATAGCTAATTATTCTATCCACATTCACTGGATATGAGTAATCGCATGCTCTGATTGGCTACTCTACTACTTGGATATCAGGTCATATACCGTGAGTAGAGAAAAACAAAATGGCAGAGGGTGTTGCTGAACCAAACAAGAATTAAATAAAAAAAATCTACTCGAAAACAAAACCCTAAAAAATACAAAAAAAAAATGCAACAAAATATAGAATAAAAGTATTTGATGGTAAGAACAAACCTTTTTTTAATTTTCAAGAATTATTATTATAGCATTTTTTCACAAATTGCCACTGTCATTTTGACGGTTTGCTTACATTCCAAGCAGAAATTATTTTGTCGGATGTTTTGTATCAAGTTTTTATTTATCGAATTTGCAAAAAATAAAAATGCTTTGTTTCTCAAAATCCAGTGAATGTGCATATAATAAAATAATGTGGCTCTTCGGCTATCAACTCATGTCCGACTTGATTTTGTGGAATAACTGTTAATTCACTTTTTTTGTTTGGTTGTTTGGTTGTGTAATGTCAGGTCAGACTACATGAATTCTGACATGATATTGTTGTGGCTGACAAATTTCCAGCATCAGGCTCAAATGCTAACATCAGGAACAGCGAATGAACCTTGAAGTGTGACATAATCAAAGAATAGCAATGTGGCATCTTGGACACCCCATGATACCCACACAAAAAGTCTGGCATGTCAGAATTTTTTGCATTTTCTCACCTACTTTATAGTTTCTATTACAATAATACTATATCTAACACACTTAACACTTTCGCTCCCCTTAAAACTAGACAGGTCTCCGAAAATCGTGCCTCTCCTTGGTTCATCTCTAAGCTTAGCGCCATGAAGGCCAAGGGAAGGCGACTTGAGCGCCTTTATAAGAAAACTGGCCACTATTCATCTTTCACTCTTCTCTGAACACATAGTATATAAGGATGCTCTTAGCGCTGCCCGATCCTCTTACTATGCTAACATCATTAAGAGTGGCAACTATAGACCCCAAACTCTGTTTAATACAATAAATAAACTTCTTCAGCCTCCTTCCTCAACCACTCCCAGTTCCCCTGCTCAGTGTCAGGCTTTTTTGGATTATTTCAAGGATAAAATTGACAGTATCTACCGAGCAAATGCATACTCCACACTCCAAACAGAGGGCAGTATATCAGCATTTCCACAACAACTCACATCAGCAGTGCAGTAGCTCAGTTTTTATCAAGAAAAAAGCCACAGCAACTCACATCAGCAATACATGAGCCTGCCATGGCAGCTGTGCAACCATTTTTTTTTTTAAATGAAAAGCATGACTGATTAAGCACACTCCCTATGACTCAATAAAATAACTACATAGCTGATATGTTTGGCATAATAATCAGGCAAAAAAAGGGAAGAAAAAAAAAAGGATGCCATCTTTGGGAAAATGTGCTATTGCAGTTGCCAGCTTAGAAATTAGCAGATCATCCACAGAGTCACGAAAAGGAAGGAAAAAAGAAAAAAAAAAGTTGAGTGTGTACTGTTGCATTTCTCTTTTCCCTATTCCAAAAATATAATACACAAAATGGTAACCGCAAATCCACATTTTGGTGCCTGGAATCCAGTAGTTTCTGTGAACTGCAACCCGTTTGTTTCTCTTTTCTTAAATTTTTGGCAGTCTGAACTCAGACGCAAACATGTAGCCTGCCCACCAGTGACATGCGACAGCTTCTCCTCTCATTTTGGGCTGAGGACAGACTGGACACTACAATGACTCACTATCACCTCTTAAAGTACATAGTAGTATTATGAGATGGACAGTACATCCTGTAACTTCTCTAGATGTCTCTGCAACATGATACAAAGCCATCTTTGACAATGTCAGAGCTGTTACTTCTTTACATACTGTAGATCATTTTAGTTGATTTTTTAAAAATATTTTAAACTAAAATTCTCATACATAGCCCATTTAAACCTAAAATTATGAAAAGAAAAAAAAAGGCACCCTAGTACAGGATGATTATAATTCTGTGAAATGGTAAATTGCAAGCAGGGGAAGAAAAACAAACAAACAAAAAAAGCTTTTGTTTTACCCCCCTCCAGCATTGTTTATTTATTTGGTTTGCCAGTACTGTACAGAAAATTGATGCACCCTTAACTGTAGAATCTAGTGGGACTGGGAATTTCAAATATCAATTCAATGAAATAAGTTGAATGCTGTGCTAAGAAAACTAAATATTGAGGAAAAATTTTGAACTGTAGAAAATTTGATGTATAAAGTGACAGTGAAAATTGAGATAGACGAGTAATCCCCAAAGTGATCATTTCCACAAAGAAAATAGAATATTTTTCCATTAGATGAACAATTTGGCCAACATGCCTGCCAAAGGGAGTGATGAGCCAAAATTGTGTGTAGAGAGATTTTATACATCTCCCCACACAGCTGTACAAAAGTTTTAGGCACCCTATTTTTTTTTTTTATCATACATTTATATTTTATGACTACTACATTATCAAGTCAGTGCAAATAAATAAATAAAATCTGAGCACCATATTACATAAGAAACCATTTTTCAGATTAAAAAAAAAAACAATGAAGGCTACTGGGTTTTGCTGCAAAATTAAGAAGCAAGTGTGACAAAGTGTGACAAATGCGATAGTCCAGAAGAACTGTGGCTGGTTCTGCAAGATGCTCAGTAAAACCTACAGCTCGTTTCCTAATTGCACCTGATACCACTTTTTTTTTTTAAAGCAAAGGATTGTCTCTCACCAAATATTGACTTTCATTTATTTTGGCTTACTGCCATTTATAGTATTTTCTTAATATTGAAACATTTCATTATTTTTAAACCATTTTTGGTCTACAGCATTTCTTTATATGTGCCTCAGACTTTTACACAGTACTGTATAGAATTTAAGATCGTTCTGAAATACTGAGAACCTATGGGTATTTTTGAAAAGTTGAGACTGCATCCCCAATTTATTCTAGGTTTTTAAAGGGTAGTTGCTTTGCACAGATTCCTTCCAAAGCATCAACTAATTTTACACATCTCAGCAGTACAAGTAGCCTAGCTTTTGCAAAATAGGATGCAACAAGACCATCAATGACAGCGTAGCTCACTTCGGCCATATCTAGTCCAGAAGGAATGATGTAAAGTGGGCCATCTTGCGCAATAAATGTTGCAAGCTATATATACTATATAAAAGCTATATACACCCAAGGAATGCCTACCCATTTGCTGAAAAAAAAAAAACAGCAAAAACTTGACTGAGAAGAAGCGAAGTTTGTCGTGAACTGCTCATTAAACACTTAGTCCATAACTTAATTAATAATTGGAATTAAGCAAACCTGGGTAGAATTCATATGCACCCTAGGTACCCCTACTTTCATGCCAGAAAGAATCAAAATCAGTGAAGAATTGATGGAGAAGCAATTTGTGTGGAAACTGCTCATTCAGGCTTAATTACTCCATATTGTCATTAATTGCAATTATGCAAATTTAGGTAGAAGCTATATGCACCACAGGCATACCTACCTTCCTGCTAAAATGAATAAAAATCATTAAAGAAATATAGAGAGAAGAAGTGATTTTTGTGAAATGTGAATGACACCCAACAACACATGATGGCATAACCCCTTCAGACATAATGTGTACAATTGTACACATGAAGCTCCATAGCATGAAGTTCCATAGCATTTTTTCCTTGTGTCTGAATGGAATATACTCATTGGCCTGTCGGATGGATGAGATAAGAAATAACATGACTTTTTCTTATTGTTGCCTATATAAAGAATATTATTTATTTCATGAGTGATTCTTACCTCAACACTGGCCAATGTAAACTTTTAAACGCTTTCCTTAAAAGCAACCTGCAAACATAATTACATTTTCATGTGGTCTTTAGACTTAAACCAAAGATACCTCCATTGAACAAACAGTATAACAGTAACTGTTTTCATTATTATTGTAAGGAATCACAGCTAAAACAAGACCACATGTACAGGGACATGCATCCTACTTTTAAGCCAAGTAAAAAAACCCAAAAAACTTCAACATGCAAATGCATATAGGATTAACATGCAGATCTTCAAAACAAGTCACACACACAAAATCTTAGGAAGGTACTAGGCAGATAATAATTGACAATCATATTACTGACTTTAGTGATGAGTCCAATCATTTGCTTCATACTTTGTAGAAATAATTTTACAAGACAAAATTTACTAGATCCTCTCTCTCATTCATTGCTAGACACACCTGATTTAAATAGAGCATGCACACACCTTTAGCAACATGCTCCACTGGAGAAATGCTCAATTTTTCTGAAGACTGGAGCAAGTTCACCAATTACCATTACATAATATAATTAATGAGAATTATTATATTGATTTCCTGGGATTTTCAGAACTGTACATTTAAGCATTTCAGACTACATGACTTAAAATGAGACAACAAACATATGTCCAACTGATAAAACTTAAATTTAGAAGTTAAAAACCATTTTAGAAGTTTAAAACATTTTACAATATTAATCATTTTAAATATTAAGCATAAAATATATATACCAGAAGCATATTGCCACATAATATAATATTGACATTTACAAGTCACATCTTTCACCCATAGTACAGTACTGTTAATTTGATTAACTTTTATTGGCATAGAACTTCAGATGTCAAAAAGCAGCTTTAGAGAAATCTGGGGTTTGAGTAGGTCTGCATGTCATGTATAATGTACTTGTGCATACACAGAGTTCCACATTATAAAGTGCTACAGTATTTTGTGTTGCAAAATGTACTTTAAATTTTACAATGCAAATGTCATTACTGAAAGTCTGGAAAACACATTGACCTTTTATATTAATTATTTACATTGACATCTACACTAGCCAGGTTTCCACTGGAGTTTTGCACACAAGAGAACTGATATATTAAAACTTTTGACAAAACAACTGCAAATGGGCGCAGCATGGTGGTTAGCACTGTCGCCTCACAGCAAGAAGGTTCTGGGGTCAAACCCAGTGGTCAGCAGGGGCCTTTCTGTATGGAGTTTGCATGTTCTCCCCGTGTCTGCGTGGGTTTCCTCCAGGTGTTCTGGTTTTCCCCCACAGTCCAAAAATATGCAGGTTAGGTTAACTGGAGGCTCTAAATTGACAGCAGGTGTGAATGGTTGTTTGTCTCTGTGTCAGCCTTGCAATAATCTGGTGACTCATCCAGGGTGTACCCCACCTCTCGCCCATAGTCAGCTGGGATAGGCTCCAGCTTGCCCGAGACCTCACACAGGATAAGTGGCTACAGAGAATGGATGGCATTGCAAATGGTCTGTGTTTCCATTAAGTGATATAATGCAACTAAAACTGGGTTTTCTCCAACATGCAGTGCCTATAATTTAGCCATGTTTCCATTAAAAGGCATTAACAGTCATTCATTCACGCAGTCTGAATTAGCAAACTACAACGTCATGAAAAAAACATGAATTTAAAAAGTTTGAATGCTCACAAGGTGGTTTTTCAAATGAGGTCAATAAAGCTGTATTTCCCAATTGAATTTTTTTTTTTCACATTTAAGTTGCATGCATCTCATCTCATTATCTCTAGCCGCTTTATCCTGTTCTACAGGGTGGCAGGCAAGCTGGAGCCTATCCCAGCTGAC
>JAPEKO010000022.1:39936125-39956163 GCA_027576075.1 Cathorops hypophthalmus
GGCTACTTGGCTGGATGTCACGGTTCAAATGACCCTGGGTTGAATTTACTCCGAACCATCACTTTAAGTTGGTTTGCCAACTGCCAAAAAAACCTAAAGAAGAAAAAAACAAACAAAAAAAAGCAACAAAATATGGAATAAAATATTTGATGGTAAGAATGTATCTTTTATTTTTTAAGAATTATTATTATTATTATTATTATTTTTTTTTTAACAAATTGCTACTGTCATTTTACCAGTTTGTTTACTTTCTAAGCGGAAATGATTTTGTCGGATGTTTTGTATAAAGTTTTTATTTATCGAGTTTGCAAAAAAATAAAAATGCTCTGCTTCTAAACATCCAGTGAATGTGGATAGAATAAAACAGTTATTCCACTCAATCTCGTCAACACGGCTTATAGCCAACTTGGTGCTACGTGCCTCGTCGGCTATCAGCTCATGTACGACTTAATTTCATGGAATAACTGTTAAATATATGTATGTAAAATTCAAATGGTAAAACTGACGGTGGTGACGGTATGGAGCTGAAAACTTGACGGTCATACATATTCCAATACATCCTCATGAAAATTATTTCAATAAAATTTAATAATCATAATAAGGTTAAAGCAAGGATGGAAACAAACAGGACTTGTGTAAGGGTGTCTATTCAGAATTCTTGGATCTTTTATATTAAATATTTTTCATCATTATTTTTAATCCTGTGGACTGTTTTAGAAACACGCTTTGCCATAAATTTGATCAAATGTGCACATTTTCCCATGAACAGTTTTCTGAAGTGGTTCTTCACATCACCATAGCAACCACAGCAAAACAAAGGAAATGAAGACGTGTCAAAATATGGGCAGGAAAATGAATAATAAAACTGAGGAACCCTTGATTTGTTACGTTGTCACTTTCAGAATTAACCTGGCATGATATGTCTGTATGCGCACACACACACACGCACAGCAAACTTTTAATTTGCGAGGACACGAATTCCATTTCAGACACGTTAATTAACCAGCACATAAAGATGCACAAAGATTTTAATGCACTTTATTGTCATAGCATTTTTGAAAAGACTTTTTTTTTAAAACGATTTAAAATCAAAGCGAGCATTACACATTAACATCAGTAAGAATTATTTATCAGCTTTATGAATTAAAACGTTAAAGATTCGGGAGTGTTCAGTGGACTCGCTGAGCGAAAAGCCCTTCTCTGATTAATAATAAATAATGCAATTACTAATTAATCATCACAATTAGAGAAATATAATTTTATAAAGAGCTAGAATAAAAGCATGCAACACGGTTCACATTTAAAAACAATGAAGTGCTTCAACACAAATTCAAACACACTAAAGCTCAACACAGTACAGTCTTCTCCTGATGAACAGAGAAATAATACACATACCATTTAAAGAGGAAAATCTGAATCGAATCGAAGTGCAGGAGAAAAAAAAAAAGATTACACCCGAACACTACGCCGTCGCACGCCATGTCCACGCACATCCTGATTTCAACATCACGTCATCATCGTTTCATCATCCAAATGCAGTTTTGTTTCTGAGTGCTAAAACCGAGTCATCACTACTTTTATTCTTTTTTTGTTGTTGTTGTTTTGTTGGTTTTTTTTAAAGCAAACGCCATGACGGATCATACTAAAAATTAAAATCGCTTCGCAACTGTTATCGCAGGGCTCGAAATTAACATGACGGTAAGAGTAACTCTCAGTGGCAAACAAACACAGAACTCGTTGTTACGATGACTGCTCATGAGAAACGATGGTTCCAGTGCGTTCTGAGTGTCTTTAGTGCTCTGTGTAACAGAAAACATCAAACGTGGTTGAATGGGTTGTGCAGCGGCGTGAGACGGATACGATGGTGTTTAAAAAGAGCAAAATTCCAGTATTTTCCAAATTAATTTCTATGGGTGTCTGTAGTCCACATGTGATTACTGCTGACACAAATTTTGACACGTTTCCCCTGAAAAGCTTTTGAATCAAAATTCACTCCTCTCATAATCGCAGGAAGATTTCTTTCGTGCTTCTGGTGCTGCGAAACCCTGGTGTTATATATTTAACAACCATAAACATGTCTTTCCTCAATATCACAAAAGTAGAAGCAGGAAGTGATGTGACAAGTTGAACCAATCATGTTACTTGGTGTGCGGCTTGAGCTTCCACACCTGATGAGGACCACAAATCAAAGTTTTCAAGAAGGCTAGATTTCAGGGTTCCACCTCGAAGTACAATCCCACAATCCTAATTTCCAGAACCTTTAATGAACCATTAATTACATTTAGCAGATGCTCTTATCCAGAGCGACGTACACCATACCCAGAGCAGCCTGGGAAGCAGTTGGGGGTTTGGTGCCTTGCTCAAGGGCACTTCAGCCATTCCTGCTGGTCCAGGGAATAAAACCAGCAACCTTTTGGTCCCAAAGATGCTTCTCTAAACTTTAGTCCATGGCTTCCACAAGCCGCAGAATTCTAAACCCACTAAATTGCGAGTAATTAAATGTCAGGTCAGGCATGGAGCCTGCTACTGGTAACATAGTACCACCTGCTGCATGGATGGATGGGTGGTTGGCGTCTAAACTGGCTCCCAAACTGGCTCCATGTCAGTGAGGAGGGTGGCATGACACCCAGCAGGACGGAAAAGAAAACCTGTTAAAGGGTGGATGAGCTCTACTTGAGCCAGCAACCATCATGCAGTGCACAGCGGTACTGACAAGTCAACTCGGCATCAGTTCCAGCATCAAGCAAACAAGTTGTTCCTGCGGCCATCTCAGCTTTGCTGTGTCATTGATGAACAGGGCCTCGTGCCAAAGGACGCTGCATTTGCACCATGTAGTATTGACAGCTTTTGGTGCAGCCTCACGGTTTAGTTTCTATGATGGTATGACTTAATTTGTGAGCTTTATTTACTAGTTCAAAGATTTTCACTGCTTTAACAGTGAAATAACTTGATAAAGAAAAATACTGCATGGAAAATTTTGTATGAAAAAACAAAAAGGCAAGTAAAATTTAAACATGCTACACACAAAATTCCCTGATATTCCATGATGACACCTCCACCCCCCCTAAAAAAAGGAGGGGGGGGGATCAAATCCCCTGACTTCCCATGTCTGGAATAGACCTGTGAAAGTTCAATGATATTCCAGAAATTCCATGACATGTGGGAACCCTGACATTTCCAGACTGTTTCCAGATTTAAAAACAGTGTTTTTAACACGTCACCAATTGCAACGAACTTGGGGCTCAAACGACCAGAAGTCCGAAAGAAAACAAGGAAAAGCAAGTGTGAAAACGACGTATGACCAACCGCCTCCGTTTTGTTTACGCAACACTGAGAAACATGTCAAAATTCTTGTATAGTGGATTCTGAAAAACGCTGGAATATTCCGGAAATATTCTGATTCATTATATAAAAATTCTCAAAAATGGTTTCACTGCAGAGAGAGAATAAATACAATGACATACAGTAAAGAGTAATAATAACACTTCATTTCAGTCATCATGAAAACTAGACAGAATTTGTGCTGTGGCCATGGTAATTTTTTTCTTTCTTTTTTTTTTGCATTATAATGGTTAACGGTTGGTTAATTTCAAGCCCTGAGTGTAAAAACAAAACAAAAAAAACAAACAAACAAAAAAACACCATAAAAACAAAATAATTATTAACTTACAAACTTTGAAATGAAATTAATACATAATCCTAAAATCAAAGTGTTTACATTGCACTAAGATAAAATTAATACACAACACTGAAATTAAAATAAATAAAATTAAATTATTATACACAGAAATGAAGTGGGCAGGTTTATTATTAACTCTGGTCTCTGTACTCTCTCACCCTGAGGATTTTACTTTTTATGGCTACATTAACCAAACTCAAGAATCAAATTTGGTTTCTTTACCTGAATTCGTCGTTTCTGAAACAACGTTTACATTAATGTGGTCCAAAAACAGAAAAATTAAAAATCGTTAACACATCAAAAAGCCGAGTCAAAATATAAAAGATGATCGGAACAGGAAATGAAGAGGATTTTAAAACACAGACTGAAAGAACATCTATTGATTATTCCAAACCAGATGTAAGGACATTACTGATACTTCATTTAGTTAAAGATCGCAATTATTAAAAGCCTGATGTTTTTACAATTTATGATATCACTTTTGTATATCATAGTGACGCTCAGTACTGAAGTGATTTTGGCTTTACCAAAGGAATTACGGGATTGAGAAGGGGGAAGTCCCTTTTTAGGCAGCCAATCACTAAGTCAAACCCATGATAATGATATCACGATATATATCTATATATCTCTCAGTATCATATAACCGATTATCGGCACACACCTGCTGATTTAAACATGATAATTAAAAATTAAGCGATGGAGAGAGAAATCAATTTACAGACAAAATCACAAATAAATATCTGCTCTTAAATGAACGCAGTGCCTGTCCCGACAACATTAACACCCATATGTAGTGTTAATACACACTTATAAAGCTGTTCGTATGAGATGAAGCGTTAATAACAGGCACTGATGTCATAACATTCAGCTTACATGGCAGAAACCGAGCGGCTTTCTTTATAAATAACATAAACACACGATTCTCACAAACACAAACACGAACACGTCATTAACAGCGCATTCCTGAATCACAAAATTCACATTTCATTTTTGCGGCTGCACTTTAAACCGTTTAGCATTAAACATACAGGTGTGTGTGTGGGGATGTGTGTATGTGTGCATGTGGGTCTTTGTGTGTGTAGCTTGTATAAAGTGCAACCGAATCTCATCCTTTGAGTGTTTAACAACTTCAATTAAAACTTTTAATAGAAATAGTAAAAAGGTTCATGCAGTGATCATGGCTGAGCATGTAAAGTGTGTGTGTGTGTGTGTGTGTGTGTACAGGATGTATGTTACAGTGTTAAATACATGAATGCTATCTTTGAGAATAAAATAACTATTAAAAAGGACACATCAAATCAGAGACGAGAGCAGCGCTGCAGATTAGCCCTGAATAAAAAACACATACACACACACGCACACACACACGCAGCGGTGTGTTACAGACGTCAGTACAGCAGCGTTGTGCGGAGTGAGGTCGCCCTGAACGGTTCATTTGGTTACAGCAGAAAAATTACAATCACATCAACATGAACATTAAATTCAGCAGCGTTAATTACATGAGGTTTAACTGGAGTGTTAATTATCTCAGTGAGGTTTACTGCGGTGTTTATTCTCCCAGTGAGGGGGTTACTGCATTATAATGGACCTCTCTAATTAGCTGTCTGTGGATCTGCAGCATTTTAGCATTCTATCAGAACTGACTACAGTGCTAACTGTCTGAGTGAGGTGTTTGCTGCAGCGTTAATCATCTATGTGAGGAGTTATGGCACGTAATTATCTCTGTAAATATTGATACAGGGTTAACTATCCAAATGAGATTTTTATCCTAGGTGTTAAGGGGCCCAGTGAAGTGTTTACTGCAGTGTTAATTGTTTAATTGAGGTGTTAACTGCATTGTTAGTTTAAATGAGGTGTTTACCGCAGTGTTAAGTGTTTAACCAGGGTGTTTACCATGGTGTAAGTTGTTTAAACGAGCGGTTTACTGCAGTATTCAGTGTTTAAGCGGGGTGTTTACCGCGGTGTTAGTTATTTAAACGGTGTTTACAGCGGTGTTAGTTGTTTAAATGTCTACCAGTGTTAGTTGTTTAAACAATGGGTTTACCCAGATGTTAGTTGTTTAAACGAGGGGTTTACCGGAGTGTTAAGTTGTTTAAACGGGGCATTTACTGTGGTGTTAGTTGTTTAAATGGGGTGTTTACCGCGGTGTTAGTTGTTTAAACGGGGTATTTACCGCAGTGTTAGCTGTTTAAACGATGAGTTTACTGTGGTGTTAGTTGTTTAAATGGGGTGTTTACCACAGTGTTAGTTGTTTAAACGGGAGGTTTACCGCAGTGTTAGCTGTTTAAACAAGGGGTTTACAGCAGTGTTAGTTGTTTAAATGGGGTGTTTACCACAGTTAGTTGTTTAAACAGGGTGTTTATCAAGGTGTTAGTTATTTAAACGGTGTTTACAGTGGTGTTAGTTGTTTAAACGAGGGGTTTATCGTGGTGTTAGTTGCTTAAATGAGGGGTTTATCGTGGTGTTAGTTGCTTAAACGAGGGGTTTATCGTGGTGTTAGTTGTTTAAATGGAGTATTTACCACAGTGTTAGCTGTTTAAACAGGGTGTTTACCGTGGTGTTAGTTGTTTAAACGATGGGTTTACTGCAGTGTTTGTTGTTTAAGCGATGGGTTTCCCGCAGTGTTAAGTTGTTTAAACGAGGGGTTTATCACGGTATTAGTTGTTTAAATGAGGGGTTTATCGTGGTGTTAGTTGTTTAAACGAGGGGTTTATCGCGGTGTTAGTTGTTTAAATGAGGGGTTTATCGTGGTGTTAGTTGTTTAAACGAGGGGTTTATCGCGGTGTTAGATGTTTAAATGAGGGGTTTATCATGGTGTAAGTTGTTTAAACGAGGAGTTTATCGTGGTGTTAGCTGTTTAAACGAGGGGTTTATCGTGATGTTAGTTGTTTAAACGAGGGGTTTATCGTGGTGTTAGTTGTTTAAATGAGGGGTTTATCGCGGTGTAAGTTGTTTAAACGAGGAGTTTATCGTGATGTTAGTTGTTTAAACGAGGGGTTTATCGTGATGTTAGTTGTTTAAATGAGGGGTTTATCATGGTGTTAGCTGTTTAAACGAGGGGTTTATCGTGATGTTAGTTGTTTAAACGAGGGGTTTACCGTGGTGTTAGCTGTTTAAACAAGGGGTTTATCGTGGTGTTAGCTGTTTAAATGAGGGGTTTATCGTGGCATTAGTTGTTTAAATGAGGGGTTTATCGTGATGTTAGTTGTTTAAACGAGGGGTTTATCTTGGTGTTAGTTGTTTAAACGAGACATTTATCGTGGTGTTAGCTGTTTAAACGAGGGGTTTATCGTGGTGTTAGTTGTTTAAATGAGGGGTTTATCATAGTGTTAGTTGTTTAAACGAGCGGTTTATCGTGATGTTAGTTGTTTAAATGAGGGGTTTATCGTGGTGTTAGATGTTTAAGCAGGGTGTTTACCGCAGCGTTAGCTGTTTAAACAGGGTGTTTACCGTGGTGTTAGTTGTTTAAATGATGGGTTTACCGCAGTGTTAATTGTTTAAACGATGGGTTTACAGCAGTGTTAGTTGTTTAAAAGAGGGGTTTACAGCAGTGTTAGTAGTTTAAAAGAGGGGTTTACAGCAGTGTTAGTTGTTTAACAGAGGGGTTTACTGCAGTATTAATTGTTTAAATGGTGGATTTACTGCAGTGTTAATTGTTTAAACGATGGGTTTACTGCAATGTCAGTTGTTTAAACGATGGGTTTACTGCAGTGTTGTTTAAACAATGGGTTTACTGCAGTGTTACTTGTTTAAACGATGGGTTTACTGCAGCGTTAATTGTTTAAACGAGGTGTTCACTGCAATGTAACTGTCTCTAAGAGGGGTTTTTACTGCAGTGTTAATCAGCTTTGCTAAGATTTTAACTGCAGCATTAACTCTGATTTTAATACAGTGTTAATTGGTTCACTACTTTTGCTGCGAGCTTTGAGGTTTTAATGAAGTGCTTTAATTCTTAGTAAAGTTTTGTTGCAGTGTTAATCCTCAGTTCACACAGTGATCTTACTCTTCTCAGTGAGATTTTACAATGGTGTTAATTATCCAGTGTGTGGCTTTACAATGGTGTTAATGTTACAGTGGTGTTAATGATCACTGCACTGTTTATAGCAATGTTACTTGTCAGAGTGAGGTTTTATGTTGGTGTTAATTATTCCAACAATGTTTTACAGTGATATTAATTATCCCAGAGAGGTTTTATGTTGGTGTTAATTGTCAGAGTGAGGATTTACGGTGATGTTAATGATCCCACTGTTGTTCTACACTGGGATCATTATTACAGAGAGGTTGGTTTATCTGGTGGTGTTCATTCTGTCAGCAAGGTTTTACAATGGTGTTAATGATCCCAGCAATGTTTACAAACATGTGAATCATCATCTGTGAGGTTTTTTAACAGTGATATTAAATATACCAGAGTGTTTGCACTGGTGTTATTTGTCCCATTTAGAGTCTACAGTAGCGCTAATTGTCTCAATTCGGTTTCGCAGTAGTGTTAATTGTCCCAGTGAAATTTTATGGTGGTGTGAATTGTCCCATTTAGGTTCTACAGTGGTGCTAACTGCCACAATTAGATTCTCCAGTGGTGTTAATTGTCCCAGTTAGGTTCTACAGTGGTGCAAATTGTCCCAATTCAGTTCTACACTGATGTTAACTGCTCCAACTAGGTTCTACAGTGATGTTAATTGTCCCAGTGAAGTTTTACGGTGGTGTGAAGTACGTCAGTGAGGTTTTTTGGGGGATAATAATCATGCCAGTATCATGTTACTGCAGTGTTAATTATCTCAGCGAGGTTTTACGACATCGGTTATTGTACCAGTGAGGACATTTGGAGGGATAATAATTATCCCAGTATCATTTTACTGCAGTGTTAATGATCTCAACAAGGTTTTACAACATCGGTTATTGTACCAGTGAGGTTTTCCGCAATGTTCAGTGCTAAAATTAATATTAACCTATTTAAAAACTCTCTCACACACACATTCACATACATACACAGAGCAATCTGATTCACACCTAACAGCGTTAATTAAAAAAAATCTTATGCCTAAATGCTCACTATTTAAGGAATTAACGCAGCGTCATGAACACAAACAGCATCGTCTGCGTCCATATAATCATAAATAACTCACCTGATGCATCGCTACTGATGACATCACTTATTAGTCAAAATAAATTAACCGTGTTAATGATCACCAAATGTGATTCTTCCACAATCAATACACACATCTCTCCAAAAACTGTGTTACATACAATACACACCCCACCTGAAGCTGAGTGTGTGTGAAACTAAACTGAGTCTGCATTTTACTAGTGACTCTTCCATGCAACACACACACCTTTTACGATATTTCAATGTTACACATCATAAAAGTGTGTTGCACTAAACTAAGTGTGTGTTACACACAATTTGCGTACCTGCCTAAGCTGGGTTACACTAAATGTGTGCTTTATGTAACACACACGTCCTTAAACTGAGTATTATACACCATACACACACATTTCCCCAGGGTGTTACATTAAACTGAGCATTAAATTAGTGTGTTACACCAACCTGAGTGTATTACCCTTAAATGTGTTGTACAAAATTTTGTGTTACGCTAAACTGTGTATGTTACACTAAAAAGTGTTACAATAAACTGAGTATATGTTACATTAAACCATGTGTGTTGCGCTGAACTGTGTGTATTAGACTTCAGTGAGTGTTACACTAAACTGTGTGTGTGTGTGTGTGTTAAACTAAACTGTTTGTTACATTAAAAGGAATGTTGCACTACTTTGAACTAAGTGCATGTTACACTGAGTGTGTGTGTTACACTAAAAAACTGCTATGTTCCCCCAATTTTTTTTTCCTGAACAGCAGATACACACACTGTGTTAAAGAGCTTGTTTGGGGGGAAATAAATAATTTACATAATTAAATACAATCTCTTAGCCATTAACACCTCTCACTGTGCAGGTGTTAACGCTATGTCAATAAGCATTAGCGTTAGCAGATTAGCTTCCCTAAAAATCAGACCTGAATGAATCCTTCAGTTCGAACTGAACAGTGCTTTGCATTTTAAATAGAACAATTTATATCTTACAGATCTGCACAGTGAAACCCTGAATAAAGGCGTGTGTGTGTGCGTGTGAGAGAGAGAGAGATGTGTCAATAATATGTATATTCAAGTTTACGTCACTAGATTTCCTGACGGTTTAGCTTGTACGAGGCGTTTGTGTGTGTGTGTGTGTGAGTGAATGAGGGGTGTGTATGTGTGTGTTTGTGTGCAGGCAGTAGTGAGGTTAGTCGCAGTACTGAGGTTTAAAACCGTTTTGAGGCGTTCATCGTTGTCCCTGAGGTTCCTGGTTCCGGTGGGCGGAGCTTCTTTTTGGGTGGAGTCTTCAGTGTCCCCATGCGCTCCTTCACTTTGTACTCGAGTGTGCTGTGTGGCACACCATACACGCTCTGTGCCTTCGACACAGTCATCTTCCCACCCATCACCATGGCTATAGCCTCCTCCAGGATGTCATGGTCGTACTGTCGGTAGCGCCCACGCTTCTTCCGCGGCTGTTTGTCGCGCCGCTCGCTCTCCTCCACACACTCGTCTGCACTTGCACTCCCACCTGCACTCCTGGCACATACGCATGGTGGGGGAACGTCCCCCTGCAGTGGACGCGACTCGAGGGTGGAGCTACAGTCACTGTGTTTGGGGAGGAGGATCTTGACACGATCTGAGGTCTTGCTGTTGAGGTAAACGGCGTCAACGAGGCCGCTGAGGTCAGAGGGCGGAGTCGTAACACCCGGACGCACCTGAGGGATGCGGAGCAGTGCAGAGCCCCCTGCCGGAGTGTTACACGTGTCGCCACGTTCTCTTAGCTCACACACCAGCCGGTGAAGGAGCGATGCTGCCGCTGCACTCTCCACCGACGGTTTACCACGTTCTGACTGGTCAGACCGGGGCCGAGTCCAGGACACTGGCGTTTTGGTCTCACCTGTGTGCAGAGCTGTGCGGGACGGTGTCACTCCGTTGTGGTTGGCGAGCGTGAGAGGCGCAGCGCTGGAGTGTGTGTGATCCGCATGGAGGCGTAGCGTGTTCTGAGGTATTCCGTATAGTATGGCAGCTTTGTGAAGGTCCAGCGCACCGGAGCGAACATCCTTCACGGCTTTAGAGAGCAAACCATCAGCAAACTGAGTGCTGCGGCCCAGACGCTCGTCTCTGATTGGTCTCCTGGTGGGTGGGAGGACGAGAAACGCACGAGTGAGCTGACGAACGACAGGAAGCACTCAGGGTCCACTCCTTTACCGCCTTGTCTTTGGTAACATCACTCGCTTCTTATTTGTATGTTTAACACACAGCCTCACTTTGGGCCGTACAATACGTGTGTGGACCTGTGTTCATATGTGTGTATGTTTGCGTCTGTGTGTGTGAGAGTTTGGCTTTTCCTGTTTATCTTTAGTCTGAAAATTATAACGAGTAAACAGAAATAAAGCGATAACTTTTGGCTGTGCAGCCCATTGAAGCCCTGACACACACACGTGACGTTACCGTCCAACAAGTGAGAAAAGAGTCAACCCTTCAGTGCAACACAACACTCTCCATATTAACACACACCTGAGTAACACACACTCAGTTTAAAGAGTTCAAAAACATGCACAACATTAAAGACATGCACAAACTGTCGAAAAACACCAATTAGTGTTAACTTACTCACCCTGATAGTCTTTGTTGCGCGAGCGTGTTCAGAGACGGTGCGTTTTTCTTTGAGAGGTCTAGAACGCCATCTGCTGAGACAAGAGAACATCATGAAGACGCAGTGGCTCTGATTTAATAACAAGCATTAATTTGAGTGCAGTTGGTGAAATCATATCAGACTCACAGAAGAATAAAACTGAAACTAAAACCTGTCAAACCTGCAGAATTGTACATCCAGTAAAAAAAGCATATAAAGGTTGAAAGATATGCTGTTCGAACAAAATAAAAATGTGCTGTTTTATTTTTAGTATGTGTGTGTTGGTCACCTTGCTGTGCACACTGTGTGCTGCGGCTGAGTGTCAGGTCCAGTGGTCCATCTGGCTCTGTCTGCGTGATGGCATTCTGGTTTTCCGCTGTTTGAATTTTATGCGCATATTCAACGGCAAACTGGCGAATCATCTTCCTCATCAACTCCTGTGCAGCCAATGGAATAATGGGGTCGCAGCTCTCAGGGAATTCTGAGTAATACACAGTAGTATGGGATACCAATTAACAATTAAAGCCTATCAGAAGATGTATTCATTTAAGCTTATTTTTCATGCCCTGTCATGCCCTGCACACCCACCAGAAGGCGCCCAAGATAAAAAAAAGTTGAGTGGTTTGCTCCTTTTCACAGCATTGTGTGTGGAAAAACAAACCTCAATATCTCACTCAATCAGTTTAAGACCTTGAAAAATGTAATTAATTTACTTTTATGTTGTACTAGTGCTCATGTTCCTGCCAGAACTTGAGCGGTAGTGGGGGAGCAATACTGTTTCTAATTTTCTATTTTCGTGAGTCATTGACCAAAGGGCCAATGCACTCTGACTTACTTCAGTCCACCTTGAACTTGATAAGAAGTCTAGGAAACCAAAGGTAAATAATGTAACCCAAGTATGCATCTTGTGTATCTGTATCCTCTGAGATGCCTGCTTCCTTGTGTATCCTATGCTGGGAAGTGACTCAGTGCTAATCCAAGAACTACCATTACTTGATGTGTATGTCATTGCATTACATTACATTACTGTACTGGCATTTAGCAGATGCTCTTGTCCAGAGCTATGTACAACATATCCAGAACAGTTTGGGTGGGGTTAGGTGCCTTGCTCAAGGGCACATCAGCCTTTCAGGGTCCTGCTGGTCCAAGGAATTGAACTGATTACCTTTTGGTCCCAAAGCTGCTTCTCTAACCATTAGGCCATGGCTTCCCCAAGAAATCTAACTTTGTCTTCCAGCCACATGGTACCAGCGTTAGTTTCTGATGTGGCGCTGCAAGCCCATCCAGCTTCGAAATAAATAACTCCAACGTTAGCCTGTTTCTAGCTCTCACTATGCCTCCACTACTGTTACTATTTTGGTGTCTGTTCTTAGCTGTACCTGTATCTCTGCTCTGGCTCCTAGCCCACTTGCTGGTCTGCTCCTCCTCCTTGCTTAGTTCCAGTCTCCTAATCTGTCTCTTGGCCTTGAATCTGCACCAGCTATTTACTTTGTCTCAGTCTCTGCTCCTTTGGCAACCTCGATGTCTTGATGCTAAGACGGTCTCAGCCCTTTCTACAGATCCTTTTCCAATGTTCTCCCTGTCTTTGATTCCAGACAGGTTGAGCCCCTGAGTCTTTCCCTAAATTTGATCCCCTGGCTCTTTTCCTACTCGCTCATGATTAGGAATGTAGTTTTGGATCTGCCCTAGGGTTTTTCAAAAGACCTCGTCTTTCCCCAAGGTCACTCACAGGTCCCTGGTCCTTCCCCAGGGTTACTCACAGGTCTTGAACCTTTCCCAGGGTCAGTCACAGGCTCTGGTCACTCACAAGCAGTAGCTCTTCCCCAGTGTCACCTTTGGACTCTGGTCCTTCCACAAGGTCACTCACATGTCCCGTTTTGTTTTTTTTTTCCCTCTCCAGTGTGAATCACAGGTCCCGAGCCCTCTGGGTCACAGAAGGGTCCTGATCCTACTTCAGTGTCACTTCTGGGCACCTTACAGGTCCCCATTCTGCCTCAGAGTCACTCACAGATCTTCATCCTTCCATAGGGTCACTCACAAGTCCTGGTCCTTCTCCAGTGTGACCCACAGGTCCCAGTCCTTCTTCTGGGTCAGTTAGAGGTTCCAGTGCTTCTTCAGTGTCACTACTGGGTCCCTCACTGTTACTGGTCCTTCCCCAAGGTAACTCTCAAGTGCCAGTCCTTTGTCACTGTCACTCACAGGTCCTGGTCCTTCCTTGCAGGTCACAATCCTGTCCTACTTCAATGCCAATTTAGGATCAGTTACAGGTACTGCTCCTTCCCTGGGGTCACTCACAGAACAGGACATGTGAGTGATCCTGGAAGAAGGACCAGGGTCTTTTCCATGCTCAACTGCCAGTCAGGGTCCCAGAGCCTGGTTTCAGTTGATCTTTCCCCAGTGTCTGACACTGATATAACACTGTCTAAAGCTTTAAATAACTGGTAGTTATTTATTTTGGCTGTTTTGTCTAAAGCTTTAAATAACTGGTAGTCCTTAGACCATTCTGTCTGTTTTCAGTCCTGTCCTCTATGCTTATTTCCCTGTCTCAGGCCACAAGCTGGACCCAGGTTCCATTACTGCATCAATTCCTAGTCCCACACCCTTGATTGCTTGAACTCTGGATGTTACTCTGTATAAGTTTCAAAAGGACACAGGCTTCATCCTATTTTTAAACACACCAGAAGATTGTTTTCACTAATTCATTAAGCTCTGTTCCAGTGACAAGGTTTAGTGTTGGTTCTGGAGGTCCTGCCTAATCTTGAACTTTTCCATTCATTCCCAGTGCACAGGAGGTAGTTCACTGGTGACAAAAGTGGTTTGGTGGCAACATAAAAAATTGCTAGTCTTGAGCCAAGAGTCTGTGACAAGGGCATGGGGATATTATTATTTCATTGCCATGACAACTTGAGCAACTCAAGTTATTTTTATGACTGCTATTAAAATTGTGAGTTGTCAAGCTCCAGTTGAGAAGAGAGAGAACTGGAAATCATGTTCACATTCAAGTTCAATCACTATTGTGGTTGAAAATGGCCAAGAATGACCCGTTCTTGCCTTGCACATGTTCTGTACCAAGTGATTATGCAGTTTTTCCTCATTGAGAAGTAAAATACATTCACCCTGAGGTGTCCCCCTTCCCTATTCTCTCTCTCTCTTTGTGTTTCATTTTTATCAATCTAAAAACAATGTTCAGAGGAATGTTCGGCTTAACCCTTGTGTTGTCCTGGTATTCTGTACACACTCCTTGTCTTCCAGGTCAAAATGACCTGCCTTCACTAAACTCCCAAAATAAAGCAGCTTAATTGAATTTTAAACACCAAATCTATTTCTGCCTGAAGAAACATGTCATTCACCACAAATTGTGTGAATACCTGAGTTTTCCCTCTTCACATGGCAGAAAGATTGCATTTATTCAGGAGACACCACTCGTGACACTGTCAAATGTATTAAGTTTTTACTGTATAGGTGGCAAGCAATATTTGTATAGTATTTCTATAGCCTAAGAAAGAAGGAGAAATGTGCAAAAAGTTGTTTTGAATGCATTTTATTCATCCCAATAAGTCTGTTTTTTGTTTTACTTTTGCCAGTGAACAGTGTAATGAAAAATACAAAACAAAAATGTGAACATGTGAACCAAACAACATAACTCGGTCAATTACAGTAGCACATGTAGGGCAGTATGCAGGTGCACAGCCTTTGCAGATATATTTCTTACACCTGTAGCACACAGTATGTGTTTTATAGTCCTTTGGCAGGCAGAACTGACACCTCTTCCTCTGACTTGCCCCAGCTGGGGCAATGCCTGGGGCAGCTGGATCCTCAGGCTGATCACAAGATCCAGTCATCTGAACTGCTTTCACAACTGTTGCAGAGGCTTCAGTACAGGGGAGATGCTCCCTTCTTTTGATGAATGGAGTTACAAGTGCCTTTCCCAGCTGCTCCAGGAACACCCTCCTCTTGCTGTGCTTATGAGGCATCCAAGTAGGGTTGATCTCTGTCCATATCACAAAGGCATTGTAGGAGGAAACATCAATGATGTTGTGGAAAATAACCAGGGGCCAGTGGGCAGTCTTCCTTCTGCAGCTGTATGTTCCAATTACCTTATCTAGGTTGTCCACACCTCCTTTGTTGCAGTTGCAGTCTAGGATGATGGCTGGCTTCCTGTCCTCATGATCGCTAATGTCAGCCTCTGTGTGCAGTGTGCTCAGAAGTACCACATTCTTGTTTTTCTTTGGGAGGTAGGAAACCAGAGTGGTGGTGGGTGTGAAGGCAAACTTTGATAAGAATACCTCTCTCTCTTTTGATGCAAGCAGTGCAGGTGGAAGCTCAGGCTTGTTCTTTCGAACTGTGCCAACCATGGTGATCTTCCTCTTCAGGAGATGCTGTCCCAGTTCATAAGAGGTGAAGAAATTGTCACATGTGACACTGACCCCTCAGTCCCTCTGTCACATCAATCACAACCTGCATTCCCTGGCTCTTCTCTGGGCTTCCACTGGTCGGCTTCCCGGTGTAGACTTGCATCTTCCAAGCGTAGCTGGATTTGGCATTGCAGACCACCCATATCTTGATCCCATATTTTGCTGGCTTGCTGGGCATATATTGCCGGAAAGGACAACGACCTTTGGACAGAAGAGATTAGCATCAGTAATTAGTTTCAGTGTCACAGAAATCAATAGGGAAAATCACTTTTATTACAGATATGAAAATAAACATTTACCTCTGAACGGAACCAGTTGCTCATCCACCGTTATGTCAGCTGCTCCACCCACTTGTCCCAGGCCTCTCTTATGGCTGCCAGTTTCTCTGTCACACATCTTGCAGGCCTTGACTCACGGTTATCAAATCGTAGCAGTCTTGAGTAAATGTGAAAAAGTTTGAGTGGCATTGTGGCACAGAAAACTGCCCTTCCACTCTCTGCATCCCATAGACTAGCTGCAGCCTCACCTCAGGACCTGTAAACACCTGCTAAGATTAGCAGCCCTATGTAGGCATGCAGGTCAATCTCGTCCATCCTTTTCCAGCTGTCTCCATATTTTCGAAAACCCTCCAGATTTGTCATCTCCAGGATTATTTTTTCCATCGCTGGTGTGATGAACAGGAAAAATGTTGAGGTAATGTCATGGGCGTGGGAAACGGCATACCTTGTGGGTCCTGGGGTCATCTTCAAGAGATTTTGTGCTGCCATCTTGCCCTGTTTGTCATATGCTGCTGAGGACCATGCTATTTTGCTGTTTTTTGACAGGAAAGTCCCTCCTTCAGCTTGAGGGATTTCTTCTTCTGAAGGTGATGAATTGTGATCTGGGTTGTATTCCTCCCTATCTTCTTCTTCTGATACCTCCTCCACTTCATCTTCTGAATCAGAGTTGTCTTGCTGGACATCTGAAAAAAATCAGTTCTTGAGCCCGTTCGGTAGTGTAACGCGCACTCACGGCTTCAGCACAGAGAGAATTCGGGGTATTGTCATCTGCAGCACCTTTATAGCCTCTGAGAGGCGACACAGACAAGGTGGCAATATTGTTACCTTTTGATCATGAGAGCCTGTCTGTCCCGCACCTGCTTTCCTACACTTTTTACCGTGTGTAGGGTTTGAAACTGCACACATACAGACAAGGTGTCAATACTGTTAGATTTTAATCACGAGAGTCTGTCTGTTCCCACATGTTAAGACACTCTGATCTATAGTCCCACCCCCTTGGGTCAGATCTGGTCACAGGCAGTGCACTCTGCTGGAGAAGACCTTGATCTTAGACAGAACTAAAGCATTCTCACATTTTTGGGGTGTGTACCTGACTCTCTGACTGTGATTTCAACTCAATTTGATTATCGGGTCATTTTGACCTGAAGACAATATTAGTAACTTTTTTTGTACAGCTTGGAAATGTGAATAAAGGCAACATTTCACTTTTTCTAATGTTGGGGTCAATCTAGGAAAAGTCATCACATTTCAAGTTGAAAAAATATAATTTTGGGGATTTTTCGCTGCTGTTAAACACAGTAGCGGGTCATTTGGACCCGAGGACAACACAAGGGTTTTAAGGATGTACCAAGAATTAGTTAGTCATAATGTTATAACATTCAGTATGGGCTACATTAATCTCGTCTGTATTTCAAATTTGTCATTTGCATCCTCTATATCTGAGCTTGAAATCTAGCAAGCAAGCAATTGTCCATTGTAAGGTATACAGCTCTCGCCATGATCATATATCATAAAGCTGAAGCCTGAGATGTGTGTGTGTGCGTGTGTGTGTGTGAGAGAGAGCGGGAGTGAGAGAGCGAGAGAGAGAGAAAGGTCTATTACCTTTCTTGTGTAAGACTGCATGCAGAAATTGGTCTGCTTGGCACTGGAGTGTGTCTGAGGTGTTGATACCCTGAGGGGGGGTTTCGGCGTGGGGGGGCGAGTCAGGCGAGCGTTCCTGTTCCAAGAACAGACAGAAACGGTACTCACGAAATGAACTAAAGTTGCACTGAAAAGAAGTTAATGTGTTATGTATTAAAACATATGATTAAACACATCAGTGTGATCTACACACACACACACACTGAGGAATAATTAAGAATTAAGGATGAGGTTTAAATTATCTCCAAGGACACCACGTTAACGATAATACAGTAATACACATATTGAACACAAATGTTTTCACTAAATTAATTTTCACTGTAAAATTTCCTACACACTTACACTGATTTTTTCAAGCTGTAAGTTACAGAAAGAGCAACGCACATCTGTCGACCAATCAGCAGTCGCTTCAGGCTCACAATCTGAGAAGCAAACACACACCCACAGAGACAGACTCGCAGATGTTAAAAATAGCAAAGCAGAGATTCTTCTCTTTTAAAAGAGCTCAATTTTTTCAAACCCACTGCTGCATTTTAGTAACGTCAATTTGCGGTAAAATAAAACAAAACAAATAACAAAACCTCAGAAGTCTGCATCCAACAAGGTCATTTGCAGCCCAAGAGGAGAAGGAGGGTGTAACAGGAACTAATTTGTTCTGCACTCAAAAACACAAGTCTGACTGCTAACTCATTCGTCAGGGAGATCAGAATGGTCCCAGGTTTTATGTAGAAACATGTAATCAAATGATATAAACACCAGTAAACAGCTTTGTGTGATTATCAAGCACCAATCTGCAACCATATAAGTTCTTTAAGTGCTCCTTAGGTCTCAAGTCTTCATCGAATGAACTTGACTCTAGTCATTTAACAGCCTTTAAGAGGGGCAGAGGAAACCAAACCGGATGGAAGTAGACAAGGGCATTAGAAACAAACAAATTAGACAAAGAGTTCTTGTGTCTACTGTGTGTGATCTGTAATGTTAAATACGCAAAAAATAACTCACTGTCGAATATGCTGAGATCTTGCAACAACCTCGGCCCATAGATTCCTTCCAGTATACTTTCAAACCCTGAAACACACACAAACACGCCCGTTTTTATATATATGTATAAAGAGACAACAAAACAGAAATGATATGATAAAAAATAAAAACCTGCTAAGATATTATCCAGCACTAACAAGGCTATGTATGCCCTTTATCAATTAGCTAGCTCAGTGTAACCATGGTAACGATTATGACTGGGAATTAAAATAGGGAAAAAAACATCCACTATGACATAGATGTCATCAGTACATGTGGACTGTTCATCATTATCATGGTGTTATTGACTTCAGATTATCAGCAGGTCTGTTAGTCAATGTATTGTGTGTGTGTGTTACATACACGCTGAAGTACCTTTGTTCTCAAAAGAAAAAATGTAATTGGAAACTTCCACATACCATGATTGTACAAGTCACCGTCAATACATCTTAATTTCTTTTTAATCAAAACCAGAAATGTTCTCAGTCCTTTATTAAAAACCTGACAACTTCAGGTTATCGTGTAAGCCCCTGTGTTTTTAAATAAACGGCAAGTTTGTGAGTGCGTCCCTTTAAAAATCAGCCATATTTAAAAATTAGACAATCTAATTTTGAGCTTTACACGTGGCACGGATTAATTCTTTGTTGTTCTGAGCAGCCGCGTCGTGTCACCTTGTATGATTTGTCTCATCATGTCTATAGGCATAAAGCAAAGTGTTAAACAGTTGAGAGTATTTTTAGCACTAACTAACAAGTGATGCATTCCAGCTGTGCAATTTTTGGTAAGTGTAAATAAGAAGAGATGTTCCTAAACCCTATTTGGAGAGGATTAAATTTACATATACCCCTAGGGTAATTTCCTATTTGACAGATGCTCCACTGTGATTGTATTTCCATCTGGACTGAACACGCCAGTGTTTTTCTCCGTCTCGTCCAAGAATGTTACAGGCTGAATTACCAATGCTAGAAAAACCTCATGTCCGATCATCCCAGACGACCAAAGTCTGTGCAAGGACAAGTAAAACTTTAATGGTAATCGTCTGATCAGACGACAAAAGTTAGTGCTGGCAACCTAAGCAACACAGGCACACAGGTGCTAAGAGAGCAGGGAACCAGTCTAAAGTATCTTGTCTCATTTCACAGGAAATGCATTAAAAAGTTTTATTCAATGGGCGGCACGGTGGTGTAGTGGTTAGCGCTGTCGCCTCACAGCACGAAGGTCCTGGGTTCGATCCCCGTGGCCGGCGAGGGCCTTTCTGTGCGGAGTTTGCATGTTCTCCCCGTGTCCGCGTGGGTTTCCTC
>JAPEKO010000022.1:40617363-40628336 GCA_027576075.1 Cathorops hypophthalmus
GACTGTTGTAAAGAGAAAAGGGGATGTCTCACAGTGGTAAACATGGCCTTGTCCCAACTTTTTTGAGATGTGTTGTCATGAAATTTAAAAATCACCTAATTTTTCTCTTTAAATGATACATTTTCTCAGTTTAAACATTTGATATGTCATCTGTGTTCTATTCTGAATAAAATATGGAATTTTGAAACTTCCACATCATGGCATTCCAGTTTTATTTACAATTTGTACTTTGTCCCAACTTTTTTGGAATCGGGGTTGTAAATACAGCTCATACAAAATAAAAGCTTCATTTTCTTTTGGGGAAGCCATGGCCTAATGGTTAGAGGAGCAGCTTTGGGATCAAAAGATTGCTCGTTTGATTCCTTGGACCAGCAGGAGTGGCTGAAGTGCTCTTGAGCAAGGCACCTAACCTCCAGCTGGTCCTCAGGCTGCTCTGGGTATGTTGTACATTGCTCTAGATAAGAGCATCTGCTAAATGCCATGAATGTAATTTAAAGATAACTTTTGTTCAATGTTCATAATATGAAGTGAAAACAACACACCATTCTAGTACTTGTTTTATTATTCATGTCATTTTTTCATTTACAGGGTTTTGCTTTTGAGATTTGATCAGTATGTCAAGAAGATTAAACAGACAAATGATCGTTTGCAGTTTTACTTCCACCAGAAGACAATTGTAAACTTGAAGAGAAGCAATTACATGGATCTTTGTAAACTCATTGGTGATTCATGACTTAAAACATGAACGATTATGGTTAAAACAGAGCATCAGTTTCTCAGAGCTTTACTGATTTATCTGGACATAAATTTTACACAACATTGATTTCACTGGTTGAAAGAAAGCCATATAAAAAGTTTGGTAGTAGTGGAAATAAACATATAGACATGATATGAATTGAACATATATTCACATTAACATTTTGTTTTCCCCATTCTGATTTTTTTCCTCTGCAGAAAACTCTGCCCAGTGCATATTTATAACAACATTTTAGCATTCACAGCTAATCACAGTGAGAGCTTTTACCTTTAACAGCTCTCTACATTACTGATTATAATCTCTGGCTACATGCTGAAGTACAACTGAGGTACAGACTCATCTCCTGTACTGAATTTACATATTTAATATGGGCTACAAGTGTGTGTGTGTGTGTGTCTCTCTCTCACTTGGGTTGCATACTACATTTTAAAATAAGTTTGCAGAGAACGACGACACAAAAGAAAACGTTCGAGCCATAAAACTAATTCTGCCTTATACAAGGACAGCAATCAGCATCAGATATTAAGGATTAAAAAAAAAAAAGCCTGCTAATGTGGGACTGAGTGTAATATTGTGATTTGCACGTTGGCTTGTGTGTTTAACTGACATTTCACTGCATGATTTATAACTTCAAAGGGCTAATTATAGTAAGAAAAAGAATAACTATCAAATTTGAAATAATATCCCAGATTTCTGTCCATTATCCTCTACATTAAAAAAAAAAAAGCTGTATAACAGGGCAGGGGTTAAGGTATTCAGTTACAGAAAATGCTTCAGCAGTTTATCAAAATGTAAAAATACAGAGTTCACTAATGGCTTTTGTTAAAAATAAATAAATAAAAAAAAACCCCACAACTAACCAGTTTCAGAACTATTAAAGGTAGACTAAGTAATTTTGTTGTTTTGAAACACCAAACAGCTTCTACGGTCAGTGTTATCAGTGAAGCATCTCTGAAACAAAGAATAAACAAGAAACATGACTATAGGCAGAGGGGAGACGCCTCTGCAACGTGAGCACAGTTGATAAATATTACCCCCAAAAAAATAATCACTGCTGTTTCCTACACTGTAATAGTATCACATTAAGGACATAAGCACATTTTATGTGCATGGTTTAATGTCCTCAGTATTCTGGAAACCAATCAGGGTCTTTAAACAGGAAGTAGGAAAGAAACAGTCACATGAAATGTGAAGCCCTGTGTGCGTGTGTGGGGGGTATGGTCAAAATTATATTTGCAATATGATCAGTACGTGATCGTTCAGCCATTCTGCACACTTTGCATCTTTGTTTTAATTTGTAAATATCATTCACAATCTGTCTACATGGAAAAACGGCACAATAGCACTAGATACAGATGCTGAAACGTCAGTTTCCCACAAAATCAATCAACCAACGAATGAATGAATGAATGAAGCCAAGTCATTTTTGGTCAGGGGTGTGTGTGTTTTTAAGAAATCTGCCTGGTCCCACAACATCCTCCTTCAGATCACACCGACGCTGAACGAATGAACACCAAACTACCGGCCCTTGTTCTTCTTGGAGTTTCCCTGAAAATGTGGGGGGGACACTTAACATCGCAGATATTTAAACATTCACAATCAAGCAACATTAAGCATCTATTTATACCCATAATCCTCTGCTGCAGACAGCATACATTAGATCCTCAGAGCCGTTTAAATACGAATGTCTTAAACTAAACCTTCCTGCATTTACATCAGAGACTGGATGCAGAAATTAGTGAATGGTGAGTTTTTAAAATGTAAATATACATTTAAAAACAAAAATCACATTAATTCCATAAATACATATTTAAAAGACTATGATATTTAATAGGTAGTAGATACAATCAAATATAATATTAAACCCTATTAATATGAATAATAACACTTTTTTTTTTTTTATAATGTAGGTTAAGAATTTTGTGAAAAATTCTAGGATTAAATCTCATCACCTTCTGGTCACATTAACCATTGACCTTTTAACCGCAGTGCACTGAACATGCATTTAATTAGTCATTATAGTATCAGTAATTCTGTATTGACAGGTGCCGAACCTTGTTTCCGAGTTTGAGTGTGTCGATCTCCTCACGCTGTTTGCTCAGGGTTTCATTCATGCTGCAGAGATGATCACTCATCATACTCAGCTGGTCCTCGTAGCTCCTCTTGGTTGTGCTCAGTTCATCCTGTCCAAGAAAGCAGCAGAAGAAGAAAAGTGTGCGTGTTCGCACACACTTGTGTTTATTAATGGTTCTCAGCTCAATCCGATTAAATCAATAAAGTTGATTAGATGATGGTGATGAGAGTCAGAACAGTTAAAGATGACACAGAGCTGATACACAGTACCAGTATTTGGCTGATAAAAAATGGTGGACTGGATATCAGATCTGGTAACAAATGGCAAAGAACTGGATTTTAAGGGGGGAAATTTTTATAAATCTATATAAAAAAAATGCCCCAATTTTGGAACTGAAAATGTTACCATTTATAAGGAAACTTTATTTTTACACTATTAAATTTTTTCCATTTACAGTGCAAGTGATTTTTGTGTGAAAGAGTTGAACTGTGAAGTGCTTCAGTTAAAAAAATAAGTTTGAATGCTTTGTAGTTTTTAAAGAAAGCAATATCAGATGGGTATTGATATCTGATGCTCCAAGTTTCAGTATCAATATTGAAAAAGAGGCATCGTGCCATCTCTAATGTCAGTATTTAACTTATTATGGTGAAGAAACCACTGACTTCACAGATCAGTTGGATTTTGAGGAAGCTCTCCTGGACACCACCGTATTAAGGCCATTGTAAGATTTAAAAAAAAAAAAACCCCACAATTCTCAGAAATATTTCTCAGATTAAAATCAGAAATTTACAGGGGGGGACCTCAGAAATTCCAGTACTAAAAATTCAAACTTAAACATGAGATGGTTTTTGAGGTTTCCCTTGCAAATTTATGACTATAATCTCAAAGAATGAGTATTTTTTTTCTCTTCAATTTTCAACTTTAATTTTTTCTTTGGGATATTACACCCCCCAGCTCTATTTTTCCCAACGATGATTCGAATACACTGTCATACTTCTGCTTCAGAACTGACAAAGCAGCAAATCAAAAAGGCCATCCCTGTGCTCTTTTACTGTTCTCTGCATTCAAACGCGAGTCTGACATCTAAACTTAGTCTTTGCATATATGCTTCTCTCACACACACACACGTACTCCAAAACCAGCCTGTACGAAAGCCTATTTTGGTATCGCTCACGATGCCTTAATAATTAAAAAAATTTTTTTACACCATTTCAGTATCTGTGGCTTTAAGTGCTGTGCAGCTTAGCATGACTGTGCATTATTACCTGCAGGGACGTGATGTTCTGATTGGCTTGTTTCATCCCGTCTGTGAGAGTTTCACGAGATTTTTCTGCAATGGCCAGACGTTTCGCCAGTGCTCGGCACTAGAGGGAAAGCAAAACATACGAGACGATACAATACAATGCCATGAATCAAACAGGACCAAATGAGCGTGAAGATTAAACTGGGAAATTAGTGTCCATTTAATTATAACTTTAATTAGTGGTTATTTTAGTGTAGACATTATTGATGATGATGATGTCATGCTCCCTATCTCAAAGTTAAAACAATGACGTTCACCTCTGCATAAAAGTGCACGGCCTTGCTGTCGGACATCTGAAGCTGTGTGGTGAGCTCAGCCACTCGCGCCATATAGTGGGTTTTGATCAGGTGCTCCCGAGACTCTTCATCTCCAACCTGTAAGATACACACAGACACTGGAGTCAACATAAAGTTATACAGACTTCTATTTCTGTTAGAAGCAGGAGAACCAGACACCTCTTCAATGTCTCTGATCTTATAATTACAGTAAATAATATTGGCTGGTGTTGTTATATCAGATATATTTCATTCAGCTAGCATGATACTGAATGAGTTGAAGACAAATTCAGTATCATGCTAGCTAAATGGAATATATCCGATATACCATGAAAATAAGCCAACCACCATCATCATCATCATCATCATCATCATCATCATCTCACACACACACACACACGCGCGCGCGCACACACACACACCCTTACAGGTGTTCAACGCATCTTTTTCTTTCAAAATCTTCCACATTTAATGAAACAAACCTAGCAGCCATTTTGTTTACAAACTGTCACAGTCACTCGCTAGCGCGGAAGTTTTATGTCTGACATGTCCCTTTTCCAGTTTTTCGATGTCCATTGGTATGTTTTTCTCTTGTAAATGTGTGTGTGAAGAATATCTAATCAAGTTTTGTTCGCCTTTCGGGTGTTCAACACACCTTTCTCTTTCCCGGTAAATAAAGAATTGCTTCTGCACATGCACAGCGAAAACTCTCATTGAATATTCGCATCAGCTCCAACATTTGACATCATGTTGTCTTGACAACCATGCAATATCATAAATCATATTCAATGCTCATTCTCCATTGGGTAGAGTGACGTAATACACACAGAATAAGTGATATGATAATATTGCATGCTATCAAACCAAATGAACGAAGCCCGCTAGAAGGGAATAGAACACGTTTTTATTCCACCCGAAAAAGTGTCCTGTATGTATAAGAATCATATTGTGCCTGAAATATGCTCAGAGAACTGACTGACTCCTATAGAAAGAAGGTAAATTCCTGACTAAACACAGTAAAATTTAGTAATATTAAACTGTAATAATTTTTATTGTGGACCACCACACCAATCGCCACCAGACAACAGAAAAGGTCTTGAAAGATCTCATATCTTATGATGCAATTATATTGTCTGTCAAATCTTCAAGATTAACTAAAATGAATTCCTCTGCAGGAACTTAAATCAGAAAAACACACTGAAAAACGTAACACCAAAGGATTAAAAAAAAAAAAAGAAGAAATCTGCCTTTCCATTAAAGCACATCCAAAAAATTAATAACCATGTCTTTTAAGATGTAACCTTGAGAATAAACTACAATGAATTATGCAATGAAGCTCTTTCTACTTACATTCTCATTAGTTGGGGTTGTGGTAAGCATTCCAACCTGGTGATAGAGAAAATAAAATGATTTTGAAACAAAGCAATAGTCACAATAATAAAATTGACATTCTCTGGATAAACATGAAGTTGCATTTTCATTAAAATGTGAGCCAGACTGACCAAACTGGTGCTTTGAGATGCCTCTCTGCCCATTTTCTCATCTTTTTCTGCCTCAGACGGTCCTGTAGAGACAGAGTCGGTGTGTGTCGATGCAGGAATGGTATCTCCAAGGGCTGAGGAGAGTCTGGCCTCCAGCTCAGCAATGCGCTGATTCTCCTTCTCTAGTCGTACTCGGCCCAGCTGAGCCTCCAGCAGCCAGTGCTCCTTCTCCTGCTCCAGACGAGCAATTTTCTCCTGACTCTGCTGCACCTGCAGTACAAACAGTCTCCAGTGAAATCTCATTTCTGCAATTAGCTTTACTAATGAGCTGCTGTATGGATTTTTGTACCAAAAAAGTTAGGAAGTACCTGCTGCATGAGACCTTCTCTGCTCTCTGTGGAACTGGTGAGGATGCGCCGGTTAGACAGTGCTTCGGTGTAGGGAACAGACTCAGGACGTGCCTGAATACCAGAAGGAACAGAGGACAATAATAGCTGTGTTAACCTGAAACAAAAAGGCTTTCAGTCCTGAATCAGCTGAAGGAAAATTCAGTGTTTGATGCCAAGTTATATTAATATTATTTTACTGAACAACAGCAAACACCTCTCACTGACCTTCCTGAGTGCGAGCATGTATTCAGATGCGCGCTTTTTGTTACTGAGCATGCTGTGTGCCTGCTGTGGATTGAGGCTTCCAGTTCCGCCTCTGGGCCCATACCCAGCCGACGAGGTGAAAAAGTCCAGATTGTTGCTGAAGAATGTTGCAATCTGTATGAAATGAAAAACAAACCCATAAATATTTTCTTTCAGGTTTTGATTTAATGTTCTACATGCATAACCTTGCATACACAGACTTCGTTTGATTACTTTTTATCCTTAATATCAAGTATCATAATATCACAATACCAGTATCGGAGCTCTGAGCATCAACCAATACTTTATTTCAAATGAATGGTCATTGTATGGATTAATGACCTTTAAAATGATAAATAACGATGAAGGTACTTGACTGATTTTTAAAAAATGTCTGTGGATCCATCCATCTTCTACCGCTTATTTGGATCTGGGTCATGGGGGTAGCAACCTAAGCAGATCAGCCCAGACTTCCCTCTCCCTGGCCACCTCCACCAGCTCTTCCGAGGGAATACCGAGGCATTCCCAGGCCAGCCAAGAGATGTAATCTCTCCAGCGTGTCCTGGGTCTGCCCCAGGGTCTCTTCCCGGTGGGGCATGCCCAGAAAACCTCTCTTGGGAGGCATCTAGGGGGCATCCTAACAAGGTGCCTGAACCACCTCAACTGACTCCTTTCAATGTGGAGGAGCAGCAGTTCTACTCCGAGTCTCTCCCGAATGACCAAGCTTCTCACCCTGTCTCTCAAGGAGAGTCCAGCCCCCTACGGAGAAAACTCATTTCTATCGCAGATACAAGCAGTCTCATTCTTTCGGTCACTACCCATAGCTCATAGCCATAGGCGAGAGTGGGAACGTAGATGGACCAGTAAATTGAGAGCTTTGCCTTTTAGCTCAGCTCTCTCTTTACTACAACAGACTGGTTTAGCATCCGCATCACTGCCCCGATCTGTCTGTCCAACTCCTGCTCCCCTTTACCGTCATTTGTGAACAAAACCCCATGATACTTAAACTCCTCCACTTTAGGTAGCAACTCCCCCCTGACCTGGAGTAGGCACTCTGCCCGTTTCCAGCTGAGCACCATGGCCATGGACTTGGGAGGTGCTGATCCTCATCCCAGCCGCTTTGCACTCGGCTGCAAACTGTCCCAGCGCATACTGTAAGTCACAGATTGATGAAGCCAACAGGACCCCATCATCCGCAAAAAGCAGGGACGTGATCTTGCTGCCACCAAACCGGACACCCTCCGCCCCTTGGGTGCGCCTAGAAATTCTGTCCATAAAAGTTATGAACAGAACTGGTGACAAATGGCAGCCCTGGTGGAGTCCCACATGCACTGGGAACGAGTCCGACTTGCTGCCGGCAACGCGAACCAAACTCCTGCTCCGGTTGTACAGGGTCCGAATGGCCCGCAGTAGTGGGCCCTGAACCTCATACTCCCGAAGCACCCCCGACAGGGCACCACGAGGGACACAGTTGTAAGCCTTCTCCAGGTCCACAAAAAACACACGTAGACCAATCGGGCAAACTCCCATCCAGTGTTCCACGACCAGGATGAAAACCGCAATGTTCCTCCTGAATCCGAGGTTTGACTACCGACCAGACTCTCCTCTCTAGCACAGACTTTCCCAGGGAAGCTGAGAAGTGTGATCCCCCTATAGTTGGAAAACACTCTTCAGTCCCCCTTTTTAAAAAAAGGGGACCACCACCCCAGTGTGCCAATCCAGAGACACTATCCCCGATCTCCACGCAATGTTGAAGAGGTGTGTCAGCCAAGACAGCCCAACAACATCCAGTGCCTTCAGGAACTAAGGATGAATCTCATTCGAGCCCAGCCACTGAGGAGCTTTTTAACCACCTCAGCAACCTCAGCCCCTGTGATGGGCGAGTCCTACCAAGCACCCTCAGACTCTGCATCCTCCTCGGACAACATGAAGGTGGGATTGAGGAGATCCTCAAAGTATTCCTTCCACCATTGAACAATGTCCCCAGTTGAGGTCAACAGCAAGCCATCCTCACTGTAAACAGTAGGGACAGAGCACCGCTTCCCCTTCCTGTGCCACCAAATAGTTTGCCAGAATCTCTTCAAGGCTGACCGAAAGTCACTTTCCATGGCCTCAGCGAACTCCTCCCACACCCAAGTTTTTGTTTCAGTGACCGCCAGAGCCGCGTTCTGTTTGGCCCATTGGTATCTGTCAGCTGCCTCTGGAGACCCACAGGCTAACAAAGCCCTATAGGACTCCTTTAGCTTGATGGCTCCCCTCACCACAGGTAATCACCATCGGGTTCGGGGATTACCGCCATGACAGGCACCAACAACCTTGCAGCTGCATCTCTGCATGGCTACCTCAGCAATGGAGGTGTGGAACATGGCCCACTCAGACTCAATGTCCCCATCCCTCCCCTGGTATGCAGTTGAAGCTCTGCCGGATGTGGCAGTTGAAGATCCGTCAGATGGGAGCCTCTGCCATACATTCCCAGCATACCCTCAACTACACATTTGGGCCTACCAGGTCTGTCTGGCCTCCTCCCCCACCATCTGATCTAACTCACCACCAGGTAGTGATCAGTTGACAGTTCTGCTCCTCTCTTCACCCGAGTGTCCAAGACATATGGTCGCAGATCAGATGAAATGACTACAAAGTCAATCACTGATCTATGGCCTAGGGTGTCCTCATGTCACGTGCACTTATGGACACCCTTATGCTCAAGTATGGTATTCAATATAGCCTTTTACTTTATTTTACCAGTAACATACACTCCGGTCACTATCAGGCCAAACCATGCATGGCACAGAAGTCCAACAACTGAACACCACTCGGGTTCAGATCGGGCAAGCCGTTCCTCCCAATGACATCCCTCCAGGTCTCACAGTCATTGCCCATATGAGCATTGAAGTCCCCCAGTAAAATAATGGAGTCCCCTCATGGTGCACTGCCTAGTACCCCACTCAAGGATTCCAAGGCAACCGGGTACTCTGAACTACCATTTGGCACCTAAGTGCAAATGACAGTCAGAGACCGTTCCATGACCTGAAGGCGCAGGGAAGTGACTTTCGTTCACTGGGGAAAACCCCGACGTTAGTGTGCCGAACTGGGGGGCTACCAATAGCCCCACCCAGCACCGCTCACCCTTGGCAATTCTAGCATAGAAGAGAGAGTCCAACCTCTCTCCAGGAAATTGGTTCCAGAGCCCAAACTATTTGTTGAGGTGAGCCCAATTATATCTAATTGGTACCGCTCAACCTCATGCACAAGCTCAGGCTCCTTTCCCACCAGAGAGGTGACATTCCATGTCCCAAAAGCCAGTTGTGTCAGCCGGGGATCAGTACGCCAGCGCCTCTGCACTGGATCCTGACGACACCTCCTGTGGGTTGTGTCATTGTCCATTACAAGAAGTAACCAATAACCAAACTTCAACTCGATGTGTGATTTTCATTTTATGTTGCATTTTATGTTGCAATTCACAAATTTTCTATGGTTTTCCTTTAAAAAAAAAAGTAGTACTCGCAAAATAGAGGCAAGTGGAAATTTACCCCCACTTCCCCTCAGGGCAAGTGGGTTTAAAAGTCAAGCCCTGTTATTTTGATAGTCTTTGGCTTAACTTTTAAAACATTAACCCAAGCGATGACTTAATTTTAAATTCCACCAAGAGAGTTGAAGATGACGTACGGAGAAGCATTAAAGCATCTGCAAATCCCATGATCTTGACCTATGCCACCTTCAAATGCTCAGTCAAAAGGTCTAAGTCATGGCATCAAACTGTATCATTAGCACTAGCCAGCCTTAATATGGTAACTACTGTCTCCTTAAATGTTATATTGCATTAGTGGTAAAGTTAAGCAGCAATCTGACAATCTGAGTGTTGGTTCCGGAGTCTGAAACCCTGGGACATTAAACCAATCAGATTTGATTTATTTTCCTACCAAATTTACAGACCTATCTTATGCCATGAACGTGGGTTAGTTGTTATTTGTCGATGTTGCGTGACATCCGCATCATACTCTGCCATCTTCCAGTTGGTGGCTTTTAGATGAGCATCACAGCAGCACTCAAACTCCAAGATGTTCTCACACTGCCAGAATACTGTCTGCTGTCTTCCGTCAAAATGACACTAAATCAAGTGAGCATCTCACTTGAGATCTATGACCACCAATCTCAACCCATGACCATAGATTTCTTTTCAGGATGCACGATTATTGGCTGCAACAGCAATAATTGGGCAAAAAAGTGCACAATGTGTCATAGAGACTTATTCACCACTAACCACTCAGTCATTATAAAAGGGTAACAAGATAGCAACTTTAATCAAAATTTCCAAAGCTTCCAATTATAATCAAGAAGGAAGGGATGTTTATATGAAACTCAGAGGTCAAGAACCTCATCTCATCTCGTTATCTCTAGCTGCTTTATCCTGTTCTACAGGGTCGCAGGCAAGCTGGAGCCTATCCCAGCTG
>JAPEKO010000022.1:40678931-40691454 GCA_027576075.1 Cathorops hypophthalmus
CACACACATACACACACACACATACATACATACATAAATTTCTAGGCCTGTGTGTGTGTAAAATTATATGTAAAAAATTTTATATATATATATATATATATATATTTTTTTTTTTTACACACACGTAACCCAATATCCACGGTACTGGATCAGAAAGAGAGAGAGAAAGGGAGTATCGATATTATTGCATCGTGTCTCACACACACAAAGTTTGCATGTTGCACGCATGCACCCGTACAACGGCAGCACTAAGGGTGAGGGGTTGGTTCGAGTCCCCTCCCCATTGCATTGCCTACATATGGTTAAGCACCGACCGGCCTGTGCTCTGCTCTATAAATAGCGCGCGCACGACAGCAAAGGCACCGAGCTCGCGCCATTACCGCAATGTCATTTATTTAAAAAATATTATATAAAAACATTTTCGTCTAGATTCACATCCACCAGTGATACATCAAGGCGGTTATTTCCGACCTCCAGAACACTTGCTGTCAATGCAACATGGACGACTGACCGACAGATAGACAGACACGCGCACACTGCGACCTCCTCGCGCGCACAAACAGCCGCGAAAATGGCGTCCAACCACCGAACAAAACAAACCAAAAATATGTTTTTTCAATCCCTAAGCGAACACCAACAAGCGTACGTCAATTTAGTATGACGAAAAGGCAGAATAATAAAAAAAAAAAGATAAAGGAAACACAGACCCTGTTTGGCGTCCATCTTGCGCCGCCCGCCTGCACCAACGCACGCGACCGAGAGGGGGAGCGCGAGCACGAAGCGCGCACACGCTTCCTGCTCTTCGGCGCGCGCTCACGTGGTACAACAAAAGCTCGTTTCACACAAGAGGGGCAAGAAAAGCAGCATTCGGTTCAGTTGAGGATTTCATTTTTCCTCGAAGCAAATGAGCCCACAGATTAATTATCCACACACACAATTAACAATAACACGCAAAGAGGCTACTCATTAAAATCCAGGGACAAATAGTTCAGAAGTGGGCTGTATTTTTCCCTTTCTGACCTGAAGCAATAATCTTAATCAGTAATACATGTCTAAACATAAAAAAAAACAAAAGTCACCAAGAGCTTTCACACATTCTAAAATTATGGGACAGTAGAACACTGCATCTAAAACAAATCACACATGAAAACTAAGAATTAAAAATATTGTCAAAAGGTCACCAAGTTTCATGACAAACACTATCAGCAAATGTTCTTTTTATTGCATTGTACTGATAAACATTACATCATACACCTTCTGGATTAAAAGATCTGAGATCGTTAATGATACTCCATTTGGTTTTAAAATGTCTCTTTTTAAGCCTCCTCAAAAGAGACACATTCAATTTAATCAGTGTCCGTTGGGTTCGTAACTGAAGAGACTAAACGTTATCTTGAGCCCGATTCAGATCGGATTAGTTTAGCAGAGGGACGTCTGTACATTTTTACACGTCTCTTCAGAGATTAAACTTTCGCAAATGTGACAAGAGGAGGGAGTTTTTCCCGGTCTGTATTTTCTCCGAAGCCGGATGCTTGCATCACACAGTTATATGATCACAATTCAGAACATGACAGCCAAGCAGTCCAAAAGGCACTGGAGTAGAGATGATATTTTCTTTTACAACTTTGGTGTGGGGTTGATGAAGATAGCATTTAATATCTTGTCCAACATTGGTAACTCGGCGGTGCTAGGGCTCAAACCCCTGACCCTCTGATCAGCAACCCTGAGCCTTAACCTATTGAGCCACCACTCAATTTAATAAGTGTTTTAACAAAATTCTAAAATGAAAGACGGTCTGGATGGACATCACAGATTTTACGTGGTCCCTGAAGCCCAGACTGACAACCACAAGCCTATTTCTGGATAAAAATAAAATTAATTTCTTTATCATCAATTCAAATTCTATTAAATTTGGATGAGTTTAGAGAACGCATGCTACAACCATCTAAAAAAACAAAAACAAATTTGATATAAAAAATGGTTTATGATGCTCTATTTCACTTCCCTTTTAAAAACACACCCATAAACTAACCTCAACTCATCCCCCAGGAGTAGTCCTCAAATCAAAATCAAGTGTGATTTGATGCAGTTCCTTACGTTAAAAAAAAAAAAAACTGTTTCCCTGAACGTAGAAGTGGTGAAGCAAAACTTCATATAAAATAAAGCAACTATGTTCCAGTTGTCATTTTTAACCTCCATTTATACAGGACATGAACTTAGGAAAGATATGTAAATATATAACTAGCCAAACCACAAGGTAAAAAAAATTATGCATATTTCCAAGAAAAATACTGTTGTGTGTATTAGCACTAAGCCACAACTTGTTTGATAAAATACTTAATTTTATTTTTACAGGTGACTCAAAGGTTTAAAAAAAAAAAACCTCCTCTCCAACTCCCTTTACTTTACTCAAGCAGGTTGTTCTCGCATAAGTGGCAGCAGTTACTTACATTTAAAAAAAGTTTTTTTTACTGCGGGCTTTGGCACACTAATGTCCAGGGAAACATTTCTCACCCACAAAGGAAATATTACAATCAGATTAGGAACTGCTCAGTCGCCTATAGATAACTTTACCCTGGCTGTGTTACAGCCAACTTCAGCCTCAAGGTGCACCACCCTCAACTCACTTACAGAAAGTTGGATACATTTTGTAATTTTTTCTGGCCACAAGCTTCAGGATCTGACTGGATCTCAACACATCCATACGCCGTTTTCCAATAAGAGAAATAAAAATAGAATTTTTAATTAAAATAAAAGTGAATACTCTGGCAGTTTTTACAGAAAAGGTATTGTCACCAATCTGAAATTTGTTTTCCAAAAGCTTTGCTTGAAACACTGTCTGTTTGCAGTGACAAACACCCTGTTCCTGTGAAAGTAAATGATTCCTGACCATAATTATCAAAACCTGCCAGACTCTCTTGCAAAAACAAGAGCTGATGAGTCTAATCGAGAATTAATAAGAACCTTTGGCTTTATTTTTGGTTTTGCATCGCAAACAAGTTCTTCTCTGAGCACCCGAGTCTTGTATTCTGATGACATGTGGAGCAGATTCAAAGTGAAATTATGTCCACGGGAAATATTGACGGGTATGAAAAGTCCTGAAACCTTGCGGATTACAGCTATTAGGCACTGATTGGATGGCCAAGAATATAAAGTGGGGTTTGAGAGCGGTCAGCCAGCCACCATTCTTTCCTGGTGGTACTTATAAACTTTGACCTTATTGACTGATTCTTAGGGGATTTTGGTAACCTGTCTTAATACATAACTGACAAAATTACAAAAATCAAGACTTAACCAAACTGCGATTTTGTTTACAGTTGCTCTTACATTTTGGATGACCTACTTTAACCAGATGTACTGCCAACTCCTATAAATAGGTCCCTGAAATAGCGTTAAGCTCCACCAGACATTTTGCCAATAACACAACCCTGAACGTGAACCGTCCCCGAGAGCTAAAGACCAATTATAGTTTGTGAGGGATGCAGCAAAGCAAAATTGTACTTTATTCGTCTAAAGGCTGCTAGTGACAGAGGTGAATGTGCTAAATAATCCCATTCCACAAATTCCAACACCTTCTTAATGCTAAGAAGCAGTTCTGATGTAGCAAACACTTCATCTTAAGCCAACCAGAAGTTCGTTAGGGTCAAGAAACACTTTAAAAGGCCATTTTTGTCGAATATGTTTTTCCAGCAAGACTTAAGTCACCACTGCTGTGATAATGATTTGTCCCATCATGACTACATCACTTTTACTGTGGCAAATGGAACTGACCCTGAGCACAATGCCCTCACTGTTGCAATGCAATCTCACTGGTCATAAAACGCAACACATCATCATCAACACAAAGTACCCAAAAGGTGCCCGGCCCTTGTAAACTACACCAAAACTGATGGCAACCGACAACTGTAACGTTGGACCTGCACTCAGGACATTTTTGGAAACAGTAAGAGGGAGCGCAGAGCTGTAGGTCCAGATCACCCAGGGTTCTAAGCACACCAGGAGCAGCTGCACAGTTTCATGCAAATAAATGGCAAAATCACTGCAGATCTGCAGAGAAGTTTAGTTTGGCACCATTCAACCTAAAACCTTTGGACACACCAACTCAATTGTGACAACAAAGCAAAATTGGGTCTAAAGGTCCAACTAACAAGCAAGCACATGTTCAGGATAGATCTGAAACATGACACCCTTAGATGTACAAAATATACAACATGCAAACAACTCTAAACAGGCAAGGACATGGAAATATATCTGACCAGACTGATTTCAGCAAAACAAGTGGTACCAAAAGCAGTCTTTCCTCTCAGAAATCACTTAAAAAACAAGCTCAGAGTTTGTACCCTTATTTCTCCAGTTTGGTGAAGGTTGGCACGCCTTTTTGTCGTGATTGTCCATGGTTTTCCCCGTCAATGATTAGGGTAGATCTGCAGGAGATCAGCTTGGCATTCCAGGCTGGGTGGCGAGCGTGGAGCTGCAGTGGCGGGTGGGGCGGAGGGAGCAAGTTGAAATGAGAACTAACGCTGCCTTAACTGTGATGACTGCAGTGATCGCTCTTTCTCTCTCCCTCCCTTACTCACTCACCCCCCACCCCCCTCTCTCTCTGGCTGCAATGATGGTCACCTGACCGTCTGCTGGCTCGGGAAACCTCTAAAGGGACTGATGCAGCAACTCCTCCCCCCCCCAGCAAACCCTCCATCGTCCTACCCACGCACCAAGCACACATACCCGTCTCTTTAAATTCAGCCTTGGCAAACAGATATACACTTCCTGTCCCCTCATCTCTCTCATCAAAAAAATACACCATCAGGTGCCAGACAATTCATAATGTTAGAAATCATTTTAAAGTTATTTGATAGGTGGCTCTTCTATGCATTAAGGTGGTGAAACAACCAGCCCTAGACGTAAAAAGAAAATACATGAGCTCATCATGAGCAATGCATGCACATACTGCCACTAGATGGCACCTTGGTCCAACTTCAAGAAACCCAGAAATCAGCCTCGACAACCGGTCACTTTTAGCCCCCCCCAATTTTTATTTGTAGTTAAACCTTAACTACCTATGAGATCATCTGTAACCGATTATTAGCTGTTCTCATTCTTTTAAAGGTCGCAGGCAAATCTTCAAGGACAAGGTGCACCTTGAGAGTTTTAGGATCAAGGTGCGAGCTCAGTGCAAACACCCAAAAAGTCTGATGACCTGCCCTCTGGCATGGCTCGCTCTCCTGGAATCGAATCAAGCGTTTTATGTGCACTAGATGAGGTGGTGTGTCGCAATGCAGGAGCATAAATTTAAATCACACCCTGGCAACCTGTTTCCCCAAACAAACAGACACTTCACACTTTTTTTTTTTTAAATAAACTGACAAAAAAATAACAACCCATACACATTCTCTTACTGACTCCATACTTTAGCATGTGATGGAAAATATCACTCAGCATTCTAATAACTTCTCAAGTCCGTATTGCAGATGACCTTTAATACAAAATCACCCTGACACTCTTAACCATGCGTGACTCATTAACTAGTGAATCGGGGAGGGGCAGTGGTGCTGGTGTGTTGATAAGCAAAACAAAACTTCCAAGATTGCAGTCAAGTCAAAAATGTTTCCTCACGATCAGCGATGCAAGAGCATGTAATCAGTCTCAATTGCCAAATTAAAACTGGTAACCAAAAACAGGAGTCTAAATTATTTCTTGATGAGGGATTTGCTTTTCTCTGAAAAAAATTCAATTAAAAGTTGGATTTTTCTCTTTTTCAGTGTGAGATGAAGTAAATATACCAGGAGGTGGATTTTTCTAAGGGGTGCCAATAATTGTGGAGGGCACTGCGTATATCTGTCTATCTATGGTGTAATGGATGGATATGAACAAACAGGGTGAAAAGCAAATAAAGTCTAAAAAAAAAATAATAAACCATTCACCAAATGACCACAAACATGCATCATGACCGTCACGCCATGCAGAACGAGGACAGAAGGGAAATGACGACGGGGAACTGGAGGGATGACTGGAAGGTGATTAATTCATCCACAAATATGAAAAGGGAACGAGCCGTTACATTGCCTGCAGAGTTACCTGCTCCTGCATTCAGGTTAGGCAGCTTGAGGTCTTTCGGTTCTGCCTTCTTCACAGCCACCATCTCAGTTTTGACCACAGGATTAGGTGCCAGAGGAGCCTGGGAGGGCACTTGGAAATCGGACAACTCAAGGCCTGCCTTACCTCTCGCTGGAGAGGTCTCGTTTGATGGTTCAGTGAGGAGAAAGTAACTTTGACTCTTTGTTTCTTGTGCAGCTGGGCTCATCTCTTCCATCTGCTCTGCAAATTTAGCTGTGTCCTCATCATCATCAACCATTTCTGATGCCTTTGCAAACTTTGAGTTTTCAAGTGTCTCCAAAAATTCATCAACGGCACCTCGAGGTGGCTTCTCGACAAACTCGAACTCTTCAGATGATACCTCTTGCTCAGAAATCTCATCTGCCGCCTCTGCTTCCTCCTGCACAACGTTCTTCTCGGGTTCGATCTGGAAACTTGCTGGGTTCTTTGCCATGGCCTCCAAGACTGGAGAGAGTGAATCTGCAGATGGGCTTTCGGAGTCAGAGTGTTCTTGGGCCTTTCCGGTTGGAAAGCTGAGGCATTCGAACCGGTCAACCATCGGAGCGGAATCTTGGCTCAAAGCCTTAAAATCATCTTGGTCTTCAATGGTGGTTTCAGTGCCTTTCGGAGAAATTTCAGTCTCCTTAACGAGATCAAATGTGCCAAATATTTGCTCTGAAACCTTTTCTTCTTCTTCATCTTCTTCATCAATCCTTGCCTTTTCTGCAGCCCTTGCCTCAGTCTCTTCGGTCATCTCCTTAACCAAAGGAACCTTGGCTTCGAAAGCAAATGGATTGTTTGCAGACAGCAAAAAAGGAGCATTTGGTGAATCGTTACCACTCCTATGGACTGGACTAAAATCAGGACTTCCCTCTGACGATCCTGAGTCTACTTTATCATGTTTGCGAGGTGAAGACTTCAAAATATCTGGGAGAGATGGTGGCAAACCAGATTCCTCATTATCTTTAGGAGCAGTCCCAAAAAAGTCACACGAAGCAAGCTGTTGCCTCAGAGACTCGGTGGCTGCTTCTCTGGAATCAAAAGACTGCTCGTACTCCTGCTTGAGCGAATTGTCCTGCAGTTCTCCGTCATGGGCGTTCTGGACCAGATCTGGAGATGGACTATCCGACATCTTTGCTGCTGTAGTTTCCCCAAAAGGGGAGAACTCGCTTGCAGGTTTCTCGACAGGTGAGAAGTCTTGGAAAGGGTTCTTTTTCGTTTCAAACATCAAGTCATCATCGGACTGATTTAATACGTCCGGGTCGTATCTGGACACGCTTCTGGAAGGTGAATCATTGCCGAATGAATCCATGGTTGTTTTGAGGCTGGGCTGTGTGCTAGCTATTAACGAAGAATCCTCGTATTCTGTTGAATTAGAGGTATCGGTAAGTTACAAATTATTGCTAACATGTACTTAAGGAAGGACCTGAGATGGAAAAGATCCAACAGAGAGGTCATATATTTTTGTCACCTTTCCAAATCAGCAAATTATAGTGACTATATTTTGGTCGATAAACCTTACATGGTGCAATCTACTTAAAGAAAGTGACATCTCAAAGCTAGTGACCTTTGGATTGTTTTCTTTGTGTTGTTTTAGTCTGTAGTTTTCCCTCTGTAATTAGTTAACTCTGCTAGACAGATGATGAGGAAGTTGTAACATGGCCATTAAAATTCCATGATATTGCACATAACTGATCTAAAATGAGGGTTGACTCTCGTCATCTCGGAAGGGAAGTTCCTTCACAGTCAGGACAGAGAGCAGAGGGGGAAAATAAACAGAAGCAGAATTCTCTACTCAAGTGGACAGAGTAAGAAAATGTTAAAATTAGTACAAATTACAATCCTTATTTACTTAAAGGCATTGGAACTGTGGTCTAAGAAGTCACCACATGCAAATCCACTGTTAATAATTCCTGTATTTTGAATAAATACAGAAACTTTTTTTTTTAACATTTACAAAAACTCAACTGAGACTGCCAAATAAGTGTTAAAAATAGCAATAGCAGTAAATCATCATCAACATTTGCCTTTTAGATAAAGTGTCAGTTAGTAGCAACCAGTTAGTGGTCAAACATGTTGTAAAGCCAAACATCATGAGCATGAAAAGTAAAAGCAGAATTAGCAGCAAGAAGAAAGGACTTGCCTGAAGTCAACTGCATCAGAGTCGGAAAAGAAGCAGTGGCAGCAGCAGAGGAAGGAAGACTGGGTTCATCTGAAGGAACAAATAAGGGAAAAAAAAATGTATGAGAAGGACAGATGAATACCAGAAGGTGTGAGCAAGCCAGGAAAATTACTAGAAAAATTATTCAATAATACCCATCGACATCTGACACGAGATAGATATCACCAAGGCGTCAGTGGTGGACAAGTTTGAAAAAAAGTTGTCCTTGCCAAGTTTCTAAGATAGAAGGATCTCGACAGATATGCCATGAACTCAACTGGATGATTCGGCATGTGTGGAATTCAGATGATAAATCATCCTTAAAAACAATCCCACGAATATTACATTATAGTTTTTGATCTCATCCGCAAGAGCCGATGTGGCTAAATTCCAGCCAGACAGAAGCCACACCTAATACTGTAATTGTTTGAAGATCAATTTGTTAACCTCACCAGGGCTGTGGCTCCTGACAAGTTGGAATAACAACCTTACAGCCACACTGACCTTATGAAGACCCCTGTATTAAAAGGATAATACGACATTCCTAAAATAACGAGTGATATTTTTGTCTGTCACGTACCCAAGCTTCCAGAAGCCTCTTTAGTTACTGCTCCATTGGACATGCTTTTCTACTCAACAGGAATCCCTGGTTTGGAGATCAGAACATCAAACTACAGGCTTCACATATAATGACCCACCTTGTCACAAAAAAAAAAAGATTTATAAATTGTTGTACATCAGAAATGGCATAATAAGCCAGACAAAGATGAACATTTCTGTTATTCTTCATTGCCAAGTCAAAAGACTGCAGGAGGGAGATCTGTACATGCTTTCAGAAAAAAAAAAAAGTCCTGAAAGGCAAACTTCTGCTTCATGTACTTCACACAGCAAGTATAACACAACCCGTTTCAAAACATCAACGTTTTGTGCAATAAAGCAAAACACAAAGTTTCCAGCACAAACCAGAAACTCATTCCAGATTGTTTGTGAACTCTCCTTTATAAAAAGACATCAGGTTGTCTATAATAATAATCATCATCATCATGATAACTGACTTATCCTAGAGTCCTGAAGATGTTTGAAGGCAGTTTTGCAACAGCCAAATGGTGTTATGACCAATGACCAAGTTGTCAGAATATAGTCATTTTGCAGCTTAAATCACAGGTCTATCATCTGTCACGGAGAAGACATATGTTCCAGGCTCTCGCACAGCCTGCTATTGTTGGATAATCTCAGACAGTATGACGGCATGTGTAATAATTGTACAGTGAAATCACACTGCGTGAAAGCTAAAATGGAGCAGAAATGTGCAAAAGTTAACCTTTGGTTATCACTTTGTGCAGGTTTATAACAAGCGTTATATACATGTTATGAACTTTTGGGAAGACTTTTCATAACCTGAAGCCTGAGATAAAACAAGGCAAGAGTGATCTTTAATCTTTAAAGACTACGCTGTCTGTCGAGGCCTGCTCAAACAAAACTTGCGCACCACAGACGACGACCACTGAAACGTTTGACACGAGGCCCACAAAGAGTCAGGCACTGGAGAAAGGGACACACCCAGAGTGTGTGTGTGGTTTTTTTTTGTTACAGCATTGAACCGCTGAAATGAACACCATCGGCTGTAAGGACCACTCTATATATAGGATGCATTTCATAGCAGCACCCATCCTGTCCTGTCCCTTCCCCCCACCCCACCCCACCCCACGCCACGCACCCAGATCCACTAGGCAAAAGGGTGTGGTCCATGCGATCGAGCCAAAGTTTAAACCAGTGAACGAAATTCTAAAATCTAAGACTTGCTGAAATGTGCAGCATCATTGCATTTGGCACTTGACAGCAAAGATACAAGAGCACGCGCGCGCACACACCTTCAGTTTGCAAAGTGCACCATGAGTGAAGTATTTTCAAAAAGAGGAAGGAATACATTTTTAACGACAAGCCTGTATACTGATACATGAATTTATTATTAATTAGCAATGCAATATGCACAAATCACTATGGTTAATATAAAACCTGACCAAGATCCAGATGGCAAAGGTGGATAACAATGACATGAGCATAAAATAAAAGGTACAAGGTTTCACATCAACCCTACCTACTGTTAAAAAAAAGTCTTTATAATACATTTAATAGAAAAATAAAGCTTTAACAGGATTACAAAGGAGGAAAAAAAAAGCCCTGTACCTTGTTTTCAGACATCAATAATTAAAAGACAACCTTATATTACTGTTTAATAATATTCATTATACCTGAAGCTTGGGTTTAAAAAAACAAACAGTACATCATTTTATTACTGACAAGCAATTTTACTGACGTTGTGTATTTGTGTGCCCTGAAACCACAACTGAAGGCTCCCATTGTTTCACCCAAACGCACACACCCCACTAGCGATAGCATGAATTAGCATTAACAAAGATGGACAAAGTGCTTCAATTAAAGCTTATTTCTAAAATTTAAACAGCCCTACAAACGACAATGTTTCAAATGGCATGTGTCCTTATATGTATATAAGTGATTTAAACGGTTGAACAAATTTTGGCACAAATTGATTAGCATGTTAGCTAGTCTCACAGCTAAGCTACAGTACGTCTGTGTCATCTATCATCTCTGCTACTCGCTCCTGAATCATTTAATTAAGGTGACACAGTCACTGCTCAGTTTTTGGAGGAATATTCATGATTTAATTCACTTATTGGGAATTCACTTGGGAAAGCTTTGAAATATTTATTCACAAATTCATAGTTTAGCCAGCAAGCTAGGTGTCATTATCAAAATACTGGCAGAATTATTTCAGAATCCGTTAAAGATTCATCCGACATTTTGATTCTTTTTGTCATCATTATAATATTTTATCATAACGGACCCTATTTTGATTAATAATCCATTGCGTAATTTAAAAAAAATTCCAAAACCTCGAATGTAATTCAGTTAAATCTATCTACAACTTAAAAAAAAAAAAGCTTCACTCACGGGTTGATGGAGACGCAGAGGCTGCAGGAGTCGACTCGGAGTCGGATCTGAAGCTTTCCTCCAGCACCAGGCTCTTCCTCTCTGGCTCTTTTTTCTCCTCTACTGTTCCAAAACTTGCAGCTTTCTCAGGCTCAACAGGAGCTGAAAAGGCTTCCTTTGCTAATTTACTAATGTCAAAGTCCTGATCTTGTGCTTCCAGCTCAGACTTAAAGACCTCTTGAGGCTTGGTGGTGATAAGCATGTGCTCCTGGATCTCTTCTGATCTGAAAGCTTCCTGAAGCTCTGTAGCAGATGAAACCACAGGGTCTTGGTCTTGGATCAGTTGTGTGAAAGCTTGTACAGGTTCCCGAACCTCAACCTCCTCCACCTGTTTCAGATCCACTAGTTTTAAGGCTTCTTCTTCCTCTCTAAATGGTGTAATTTCATCCTGAGTGCTGCTGTGCGGTTCCTCTGGGCTGCTTTCATGCTCCACAGGTTTAGAAATCAAATCAAGAGATTTCTTCAGACATTCAGGCTCCTCGGCTTTGTTCTCGGTTGTATATAGCAGATCCATCTCCTCCTCCTCCTCCTCCTGTCTCCTCCTCACTTCTTCTTCCTCTTCTTCTTCTTCCACATGAGCAGCTTTTTGCACCTCTCTGACATCTTGGATATACTGTTCTCCACCGAACAAACCTCCATTTCCATCCTGAACCAGTTCTTTCTGAACTCTGGCCTCACTGAAACCTGACTCACGCCAAGACTTCATCTCGTCTTCTTCCACTTCGTTTGGAGTTGTGGAGGAAACTTGTTCGGCGTCTGCCATCTTGAAAACGTGACTACTCTCCAGCCTGTGTTTTTAAAATATATATTTATTTAACAAGAAGATGGCGACGCCCGCTTAAAAAATAAAAAATAAAAACCTCCTCTTTCTTTCTCTCTCTCTCTCTCTCTCTACTGTAGTTTATTCTCCGAACCGGCACCGTGTTTTTATTTTCTCAGATAAAAAAAAAGTGATAACCGCCGGAGAACCAGAGGAACAGCAGCAGCACACCAGCTCAAGCCGAATCACTCTGCTGCTGCAGAATATTGAAATCAGCACTAATGATTGACACGCTATCCAGCCAATGACACAGCAGAGAAAGGAATCCACCCTATCCTCCTCGTCTATCACCGCCCATACATCACAGAAACCACGCCCCACGCACCATGCCCTAAATTTTCTGTAATATAAAGTCGATAACGACTCTCACCTATGGTCATGAGCTTTGGGTAATGACCGAAAGAACGAGATCGCGGATACAAGCGGCCGAAATGAGT
>JAPEKO010000022.1:41088812-41100907 GCA_027576075.1 Cathorops hypophthalmus
GCCCCGGGGCTCGAACCCAGGACCTTCGTGCTGTGAGGCGACAGCGCTAACCACTACACCACCGTGCCGCCTTGAGAAAAATATTTCTCAGGAAATCTAGTTTGCAAAATATAAAATGTAAAAAAAAAAAAGATTTAAAAACTGCATATTTTATACAAGACTTATTTCCAGTCCACTAATTTGATTGGTCAAATAACATTCCAAGAGTGCTGATATTTCACACAATGCCATTGGGACACATCATTCCATTCATCTGTCCCCTGCACATAAAATTCTACTCCCAATTTTACTTATTACCTGAAAGCTCGTGAGATCAGCGGGCAAGGCAAATTATACTTTTCAGGACTATCATTTTTTTACTTAAAATATGAATGCTCATCATATAAAGAAACAGAAGGAGGAACACATTTTATCAAAAGCATCTTTTACAGAAAACATACAAAATCAATCTAAGATAGCTAGCCAGCTAGCTAGCCGACATGCAGTAATGTGTGTGAGCTTCCTTCGGGAACTTTTTCCACTAAAGGAGCAAAAATCAACAGACCATTTCATCACATTGTGTCTGAAACGTCATGACATTAATTTCCTGTTCATAGAACTACTATAGAAAAGCAATATCTCACTTGAGGTCTTGCTGTTGTACTGAACATCAGCACAACTGCAATTAGCTACAGCTGTGACCGAATCACAGCCATATTGATATTCAGTACAACAACACTCCCTTTTGGGTTACATTGCTTAATTAAGACATAATAGCTCAAATTAAGGACATGTTGCACTCAAGAGAGTGGTGATGATCCAAATGCAACTCTAGAAGAGATTTTACCCAAAACCACCACCATCCAAAACAAAAGACTCAAAAATATAATAAACTGAGACTCAAACCAAGAATCTAATCTGAGGACTGTATAGCCTAGAATTGCTGCAAAGAATATGACTGTCTGTGGTTTAAACAAACAGAGAACTTAATTGAGACTGTGGGAAACAAGACACAGCTGAAACCAATCAAAGACTGGAAGGTTATCAAGAGCAGGAAGCTACAACCAAATAAGCAAAGTGGAGAACCAAAAGGGTCAAATGAGTGTCAGAAGCAGAGAAACAAGATCTCAACTGATAGCCCTTTTCCACCAAGACAGGCTGGTTCCTTTGCAGCCAGTGCCTAATCTCAAACTTTCTGTTTTTTTGCTTTAACAGCCAAAGAATCAGCTATCAGCCATGATATTGATTTGAGAGTGGCACCAACGCATTGCTTGTTTAGAATCAAGAACCACATAGATGAGAGGCTGGGGGCAGGACTTTTGTGACTAAGAGGCCAAAAAAGTCCACTGTTCATTGAAGTTGTTGTGCTTAGGGCTAGCACTGCTGGGAAAGCATGCATGTCAGATGACACCTGAAATGACATACTACTGAATTAAATAGTATCCCAAGTCCTTTTACACCACAACCTCTGCATCTGCATAAAGGTTGTGGTCTGCATCTTGACTCTTCTCTATGGATGTGAAGCCTGGACATTGTACAGGAAGCAAATTAAATCCCTCGAAGCCTTCCATATGCATTGCTTACAAAGCATCCTCAGAGTGACTTGGAAGGACAGGATCCCCCACATGCAGATCCTCACAGCAAGGCTAACTTCAGAAGCGTGGAGTCCACGATCCTCCATTGTATCCTCCGATGGACTGGACATGTCATCCAAATGGCCCCCAACTGATGGTCCTCTACAGAGAACTCACAGAAGGGACCCACTCCCGTGGAAGACCCAAGAAGCATTGGAAGGACTTCTTGAAATAATCCCTGCAGTCCTGCAACATATCTCCTGCCGACCTTGAGATCATTGCTGAGGACCATGTGAACTGGAAGTGGACTGTGTCCCAGGGAGTCTGCCACCTCGAGGAAGAATGGACCAAACTGAGGGAGGAGAAACAGGCCCAGTGACACCTTCAGCATTTCCTTCCCTCTGCTCCCACTCCTGGTCCCATTGCCTGATGTCATTGTCCCAGGATCTGCCAGTCCAGGATCAGGCTTCTCTCTCATGAGCGGACGCATGACAGATGGTGACAGACAGCGACAACAGCAACAGTAGCAAAACCTGGGAAGGCAAAGAAGACAATGAAGAGGATGACCTTGTCGTCATCATCAAATATCAATGGACAGCCATAACCTATACAAAAAGTCCTTTTACATAGCGTACTATTTTGACATACTGTTGTCACAGTCCAGTCCGGTCCATCCATGCCTGAATTTGTGGGACTCCAATGCCAGTTCCAGGCTGGATCCAGGCCAGGAATTCAGTCCTGCTTTGCTGAAGGCCATTTTCCCTGAAGCGACACTCCCACACCTGCTACCACTCCTCTCCCATCAGCCAGGGCCTTTTTAAGAACTGTTTGGAGCCAGTCCAGTTGCCAGACTGTCTCCTGTAGACTTTCTTTGCCTCACTACAGCCTTTTGATATTGTGCCTTCTTGATTCCCCCTGCCTGAATTTTTTTTTTCTTGTCTAGTTTTCTGTCCAGTTTTTTTGCCCCTGTTGTACCTGCCTGTTCTTTTGGCTTGTGTTTTCACTTCCTCTGCCTGGATTTCCTTTGTCCCTGTGTTCTTTGTTTTTTTGTGAAGATTTTTCTGCCCTATTTTTGTCCCTGATCGTGCCTGCCTGCTCCACTGTGTTTTTGACCTCTTAGCCTGTTCTTTGACCACTGAATTTTGCCTGAGCCCTATTGTACCTCTGCCTCTACTTCATTAAAGAAGTTTTTCTCTGAACACTGCCTGTTTTGAATCTGCATTTGGGTCCTCACTTCACCTCAGCTTGCCATTTCTAACAGCACAGTCTGGCCAACATGGACCCAGCAAATTTCACCCAGCTAAGAGCAGTGGTGCAAAAACAGGGAGCTCTCTTTGGGACCCACCAACAGGACATCCAACAGGTGAACCAAAACCTTGTCACCATCTCTAACACTCTCAATCTTCTTGCCACACAACTACAACAACTTCAAGTAACATCTGCTCCTACACAACCCCCTCTGCCTACCGCTCCCCCAGCTCCTGCTCCAGCCCTCGTCAGAGAGCCGAGACTTCCCACCCCACAGCCATATGACGGAGAACCAAGTACCTGCTCATAATTTTTATCTCAATGCTCACTAACCCTTGAGCTTCAACCACTGGCCTTCCCTACAGAGTGTTCCCAAGTGGCCTACACTATCACTCTCCTCACTGGCAAAGCTAGGGAGTGGGGAACATCTATGTGGGGCACCAATGCACCATGTTGCACCAGCTTCAAGAATTTCACAGAGGAGATGAGGTGAACCTTTGATCGCGCTCTGTCTGGCAGAGAGACAGCTAGAGAAATCATGGAGCTGCGGCAGGGTGCCCAGTCCGCTTTCAACTATGCGATTGAGTTTTGCAACTTGGCGGCATCTTGTGGCTGGAATGAGAATGCCTTGTTCTATGCATTTTTGAATGGGCTGTCAGACTCCAACAAGGATGAGCTGGTCTCACAAGAATTGTCACCTGATCTCCCCGGTCTCATGGACCTCACCAGTTGTATTGACTCCCAGATCAGATGGCTTTTGAAAGAGAGAACTTGGACTAGTCTTGCTCCCCCTCAGCCTCCCATTCCTTCTGCTGAGCCAATGCAGGTAGTCCGAGCCTGCATCACACCTGAGGAACGACATCACTGTCAGGTTATGAGGGTATATTTTTATTGTGGACAGCTGGGGGACATCTACCAATCTTGCCTTCTAAAAGGAAGAGCCCACCAGTGAGTTTAGGGGCCCTGGTGGTCAATGTCCAGAATCAGCCCCCTACCAGTTGACCACTACTCCCAGTGGTCATTATCCATGGCAATCAACCCCATGACCTCCAGGCACTCATTGATTCAGGGGCTGACAAAAACCTGATCTGCTCGACAACTGCCAAGGGCCTGGGGATTCCACTACTGGCTCTGAACCTATCCCTCACTGTCCTGACCCTTAATGGTACTGGTCTGACCACTATCACCCATAAAACAGCTCTGGTCACCTTAAGAATTTCTGGCAACCACTCTGAATCCATACAGTTTTTTGTCATGAGCAATCCCCATGTGCCCATAGTTCTTGGTCTGCCCTGGCTAACTCTACATAACCCCCATGTCAACTGGACTAACAACACCATTTTAGGATGGAGTCAATTCTGTTTATCGTCATGCCTGAGATCTGCCCTCCCTCATGCTGAGCTGCTCCAGCCCACCATTGGTGAATATCCTGACCTCTCTAATGTGCCTCCCAAGTATAATGACTTAAAACCTGTGTTCAGCAAGTCTCAAGCTGTTTCCTTTCCTCCCCATAGACCCTAAGACTGTGGAATTGACCTTCTCCCTGGAACTGCACCACCTAAGGGGTGACTTTACTCTCTCCTTCTGAAAGGCAAGTCATGGATAAATACATCACCGAGTCGTTAGCAGCTGGAATTATTTGTCCCTTCTCTTCTCCTGCAGGGGCAGGATACTTTCTTGTGGAGAAGGATAAATCCTTGCACCCTTGCATTGATTACCATGGGCTAAATGACATCACCATCAAAAACCGTTACCCCTACCTCTCATGTCTATGGCATTTGAGTTACTCCAGGGAGCCCAGATTTTCATCAAGCTAGACCTGCATAATGCTTACCACCTCGTGAGGATCAGGGAAGGAGACAAATGGAAGATGGCATTTAACACCCCCATGGGCCACTATGAATATCTCGTGGTTCCATTCGGCCTGACTAATGCTCCTGTGGTTTTCCAGGCCCTTGTTAATGATGTCAAGGGCCTGGAAGGAAAGGCCATATTCCTTCCACCCAGTCTCCTTTCTGGGTTTCCTTATCTCCCCCACACAGATTCAGCTGTACCCCCTGAAACTCAAGGCAGTCGCTGACTGGCCCACCCCATCCTCTTGGCAAGAATTCCAGCGGTTTCTTGAGTTTGCAAATTTCTACAGGCGATTCATCAGGAACTTTAGTAGGGTGGCTGGGCCCCTCATGGCTCTAACTTCCACCAAGGTCCCTTTCAGCTGGGAGGAAGGGGCCAAGAAGGTGTTCTCCAAGCTCAAATGAAGGTTTATGTCAGCACCTATACCCACCATTCCAGATCCATCCCAGCGGTTTGTGGTTGAGGTCGATGCTTCAGAGTCAGGGGTGGGGGCCATATTGTCCAAAAGACCAGCTAGTGACAACAAACTTCATCCTTGCTCCTTCTTCTCTCGTCAGCTTTCCCCCTCTGAGAGAAACTATGACGTTGGCAATAGGGAATTGTTGGCCATTAAACTGGCCTTGGAAGAATGGAGACATTGGTTGGAGGGATCAGACCTTCCCTTCATCATATGGACAAATCACAAGAACCTGAAATACCTCAGGACTGCCAATCACCTCAATTCTCACCAGGCCCGATGGTCTCTCTTCTTCTCTCACTTCAAGTTCACACTTTCCTTCCATCCAGGCTCTAAGAATGGTAAGCCCGATGCCTTGTCCAGAATGTTTTCTCCCCTCCAGGAGGAATCAACCTCTCCTGAGACCATCCTTCCTCCATGGTGCCTGGTGGGGGCTGCTCTGTTAGAGGTGGAAACCCTGGGTCAGAATGCCCATGAGCAGGACCCAGGGCCCAGTAATGCACCTCCTAACCATCTTTTTGTTCCTATTTCTGTGTGGGCACAGATGTTGCAGTGGGGTCATGGTTCCAGAATGGCATGCCACCCAGGAGTAGCCCAGACTCTGGCACTCATCTGACAATGTTTTTGGTGGCCATCCATCAAGGAGGACATCCAGAGGTTTGTGGCAGCTTGCGACATCTGCTCCAGGAACAAGACTGGCAACAGACCCCCTGCCGGCCTGCTGAGATGCCTTCCTGTTCCCCACCAGCCCTGGTCACACACAGCCATGGATTTCATCACAGGACTCCATAATTCAGGTGGCAATATTTGTATCCTCACTGTTGTTGAACATTTTTCTAAAGTTGTTCATTTTATCCCTCTGCCCAAGCTTCTCACCCCAAAGAGACCACTGAATTGCTGATACTCCATGTTTTTCATCTACACGGACTCTCCTTAGACATCATATCAGACCGTGGACCTCAATTCTCTGCCCAGTTCTGGAAGGCTTTCTGTAAACTCACAGTCTGTCTTCAGGTTTTCACCCTCAGACCAATGGACAGACCAAATGGGTCAACCAGGAGCTTGAAGTGTCTCTCAGGTGCATGGTGTCCAAGGATACTGCCTCCTGGAGCAAAACCCTTCCTTGGATAGAGTTCACTCACTACTCCATACCCACCTCTGCTACAGATCTTTCCCTCTTCCAAAGCTTTCTGGGTTACCAGCCACCACTCTTCCCCATCCAAGAAGAAGAAGTCACTGTGCCTTCTGCCCAGAAGTTTGTGTGCAGCTGCAGGAGAATGTGGGTATTGATCAGGACAAAGCTTCTATGTTCTGTCAAGATGTTTAAAGAGTAAGCCAACAAACACTGCTCAGCATCTCCCATCTATCAGGTGGGGCAGTGGGTAATGCTCTGCACTCACCACTTGCCCCTCAAGACAGTCTCCTGCAAATTGGCTTCCAGGTTCATAGGACCTTTCCCTGTCTCCAATGTAAATAATCCCTGCTCTGTAAGACTGTCTCTGCCCGTAACCATGCACCATATTCACCCAACTTTCCCTGACAGCAAAACTCCACTCAGTGAGTCACGTAACCCTGGAGAATTTGATACAGGCCCAAGAACATCAAGCTCACCTGTACAACAGAGGGGCACAGCTAAGGGAATTCACACTGGGAAATAAAGTCCTCATTTTACTGCCCACCTCAAGTTCATAATTGCTTGCCAAATGGAAAGGATGCTTTGAGGTCACACAGCGAATATGAGGTCAAATGATCAGATAGGGGTGACACATGTCAAATTTACTACCTCAATCTCCTGAAACCGTGGAGAGAGGAGGTCCTTGTGTCACTGGTGATGGTAGTTCTGGAGAAGGTGAAGCTGGACTGGACATAAGTTTAAAAAGTGCTGCCCAATTCACCCCAGTCCCCTGTGGAGACCACCTCTCAACATCCTAGAGAGCACAGGTAATTAGGTTGCAGGAGAAATTCTCCAATGTGTTCTCATCCCTCCCTGGTTGAATTAACCTCATAGAACACCACATTGAGGCTACCCCAGGGGTGGTAGTGCGCAGCCACCCTTATCAGCTCCCCTAGCACAATGATCCTTAAGATGGGAGTGTAGCAGTTCCTGATGTGGGTGGAGCACAGAAGCATGTCAGGTGAGAGTTGATGTTCACAAACACACTCTCTATTTGACTTATTTTAGCTTTTCAGTTTTACTCACTCACACTTTCACACACATACACTACATACACACATGCATTGTGGTTGGGAGAGACTCTTCTCTGCCCTCCCCCTCCTTTTATGCTTCATCCCTGCAACACACACACACACACACACACACACACACACACACACACACATTATTTGACAGGAAGTGTAATGACTTAGCCACTTACCTTCCCTGACCACGCCCTCCATTCACAAACTGATGCTTGGCCACACCCCCACTGCCACAGGGGGTAATTGAGGAGTCGCAGAGCAACTGGATCAGCCCAGCAGTCTTGGTTCCCAAGACCAATGGGTCAGTCCGGTTCTGTGTAGACGATAGAAAAGTCAACATGGTGTCTAAATTTGATGCATATCCAATGCCTCATATTAATGAACTGCTTGATTGGTTTGGCATGGCTTGCTTTTACTTGACACCAGATTTAACAAAGGGATATTAGTAAATCCCCTTGACTCCATTATCTCACAAGAAGATGGCCTTTTCTACTCCATTTGGTTTACACCAATTTGTCACCCTTCCTTTAAGATTGATATGTCCCCAGAGCCCCAAACAGTGTCTCATGGACCAAATTCTCCATCCCCACAATGCATATGTGTCGGTTCACTTAGATGACAGTCATCTATAGTATTGATTTGGCGTGGCATTTATAACACCTTAGGGCAGTTCTGAGGTCACCAAGGTGTGCTGGGCTCACAGCAAACCCAAAGAAGTGTGCAATTGGATGGGTGGAAGTATGATTCTGGACTTCCACTTGGGTCACTGGCAGGTGTGTACCCAAATTGATGACTACAACAATTGTAGTCTGCCCACAACCTATGACCAAAAAGAGGGTGAGGTAGTTCCTGGGGCTGGCTGGCTATTATAGGTGGTTCATGCCTAACTTTTCAGATGTCACCAGCCTGCTGACTGACCTCACTAGGTGCCAGATCCAGTCCAGTAGACAGAGCCATGTGAACAGGCTTTTGCTCAAGTAAAGGCAGTTTTGTGTTGGGGCCTGCTGTTGCACTCTCCTGGCCTTTCTTTCCCTTTTGTTTTACAGACTGACACATTGGACAGAGGGCTGGGGGCTGTTTTGTCCCAAGTGGTGGAGGGGGAGGAGCATCCAGTGCTGTACATCAGCTGCAAGCTCTCCATGCGAGAGTCAAAGTACAACATTATAGAAAATGGGTGTCTGGCCATCAAGTGGGCAGTTCTCACTCTCTGCTACCACCTGCTAAGATGCCCATTCACCCTCTGTTCTGACCACGCCCCACCTCCAGTGTCTCAACCCCATGAAAGATGCCAGTGCATGGATTACTCATTGGTATCTGGCCCTTCAGCCCTTTAAATTCGAGGTGGTCCACAGGCCAGGGGCACATATGTGGTGGCAGATTAACTCTCTTGCCTGGGGGGTTCAGCTGCAGGCAGGATGGCTCCCCTGTCTGAGTTGGGCAGTGGGGGTATGGTTGAGCATCAGCTGTGAATGGGGAGGAGGCGGGTTGAACCAGCAGGTAACGTGATGAGGTGCGCCTGTGTCAAATTACTGGCTGTCTATTAACCTGTGTCTCTGTGTTTCTTTCAGACAGCCAGGAATGAGAGAGACAGCAGCGTCACCTCATCATGTGTATGTTGTGTGTTTGTGTTCCATCGCTGAAAAGTGTAAAAATAAAAAGAACACACCTGTTCTGCAGTTTGCTTCGAGTTCCTCTGTTCCCCCAAAAGTCTGAGAATTGTTACAATCTGATATACCAATCAACACCAGCAAATATTATTTCCTTATTATACATACAGAACACCTTTTCCATGGAATAAAAATATGTATTCTATTCCCTTCCAGCAGGTTTCATTCATTTGGTTTGATAGCATGCAGTATTGTTAGCATATCACTTATCCCATGTGTATTACGACACTCTACCCAATGGAGAGTGAGCATGAAATATGGTTTACGATATTGGACATTGTAAAGACATGATGTCACATGTTGGAGCTGATGTGAATATCCAGTGAGAGAGTTTTCTGCTGCACATGTGCAGATCTATACCTTTGTTCGCTGGGAAAGAGAAAGACTAGGCTAATCCAGTGCTAGAATTAGCTATGCTATAATTGAGTATTAAATAAATTGAAACTAAAGATGCGTTGAACACCTGAAGGACTACTAAAAGTTCATTAGATATTCTTCATGTCAGTTCTATGCATGTGTGTGTATACCTGAAGGTGCACCTTGGGCTGCACTCATGCCGAGTGGGCTCCAGCATGCACACCGTGAACAAGGCACACCTGAACTCAATTAGAGAATATTGTGTTTGCCTATTTAAGGACTGTGCTGATGCAAATCCATCGCAAAGTATTATGCTACATTAAGTACACATTACCGAGCCTTTCTATCCGTGTTCTTGTTTTCCTGGTTTCTTGATTCCTTGGCCTGTTTTTCATTATTGTTCTCACTTAGCCTTCTATGTTCTGTTTGCACCTCAACCGACCCTTTGTCTGTTTTCATGTTTCTGATCTAGCCTGCCGATTTGGACTGTTTGTCTTTGTGTGTATTTGTATAGATATGCACTGTATTAAACTGAACACTTCTGCACATACATCCGCCTCCCTCGCGTACCTGACAGAATACTTCGCCATACAATGGATGTAGCAGAAGCATTTTAGTATGTGATCCCACACTGCTTCTGGGTTTCCCTGTCTCAGCCCTTCAATTTATATTTTCGGCTGAAGACTGACTGGAGCCCCTTGGCAATCTACTACAGAATACATCACCCTATGGGATTCAAGCTACAGTGTGACTTCTTCTATGAGGACCTCCAAGAGTCCAAACCTCCTGAACCCATCTGGGTAAGCTTCATATGAAGGTTTATTGCTGGACAAGCACGCAGATGGGTGGATTAGCTGATTCGTGTCAAGCACCCGTGTCTTTGAAATTCACAGACTTTCTTTGCCATGCTCAAGTTCATTTTTGAATCCTTAGAAAAGGAGGAATCCCATGAACATTTTTGGGGAGGGGCAATCATGCCAGTGGCTGACTCAGCTGAGGAGGCCATCGCTCCAGAGTTCCCTACAGTGTCCGACTCAACCGAGGAGGCTGTCACTTCAGAGCTCTCCCTTGTGGCTGATGTAGAGACAGCAGAAGAGGTTGTTGTTCCTGAGCCCCTCTTAATTTTCATTTTGTTTGGAAATTTGCCAGTTTGGAATGATAAGTTACAGATGAAAGTTAATGGTTTTGAAATTCCATCAATAACCCTTTTCACAATTTTCATATCAATGTTATCACAATCAGTAGATGTTTTATGTTTACAGTTTTTTACAATATCAATTATTTCTTTTTCTTCCACTGCTGTGGGAAACATTGAGCTCTGATTTCTATCTATAAGGTTATCATTCCAATCCTGCGATGACTATGGATCAGGGATTTTTTCTGCCAGATTTGGTCCAACACTTACAAAAAAAAAATGATTAAAACTAGTAACTATAGCATCTATATTGTCTTTCTTAATGTTATTATCTATAAAGTACTGAGGGTAACATTGTCTAGAGCCATTTTTGATTATATTATTTAATAAATCCCATATTCCTTTAATATTATTTAATATTTCATGATAGTATTCTTTTCTAATAGCTCTAATATTGGTTAAATTACTTTTATGTTTTATATTTATTCTCTGCCTCTTTAGTTTTCTGTTTTATGACTTCTCTGTACAGCATATATATATTTTTCTTTTTACAGGCATTTTGTAATCCCTTGGTGATCCATGATTCATTTGTATATATTGATGTTTCCTCCTATATTTAATTGGACATTTTTTGTTATATAGTGATACAAATATCCTCAGAAATGTTTCATATGCATTATCAATATCATTATTCTTGTATATAGCGTCCCAGTTTTGCACTAACAAGTCATTCTTAAATGCATTCATATTTTCCTCTGTCCTCAATCATCTATATATTCATCTTGTATCTGGTTGATTTCCTTTAAAATTGCCGTCATAAACTGTAAAAACTGGTATGTGGTCACTGATGTCAATGATATATAATCCGCTCACAGTTTTGTTTTCAATGTCATTAGTGAATATGTTGATTAATGTGGAACTGTATGATGTGATTTCTGCTGGGTTTGGTGATTTTTGGATAAAGGCTCATAATGTACATTGTATTAATAAATTCATCAGTCATTTTATACATCTTAGGATTTAAAACATCAATATTATAATCACCACAGATGAAAATAATTTTCTGATTCATCCTCAACAAAGATGCCTCGATCCAATCCTTAACAGAGGGACAGATTTGAGGGAGAGAAAGCACAGGTTGTTTGGTATGCCCAATGTCACCTGAATAAGTAGGAATGGTATACATATTGCACCGAGTACAAGCAGGGACGCCGCCAACTAACTATGACAGCATGACTAAAAGGGGCGAGCCAGAAGCTAACACAGGCATGAGGGAGCCCTGGGACATAAAGCAGCCAGCCACTACACCGTCAACAAACTCGAGTGAGCAAGCAAGTGGGGGACTGACCACATCCATACATCAAGTTTATCAAAACAATCTATGTCTGAGGACCCTCCAGATCTACACCGTTACCTCATAAACACCATTAACAAAAGGCTTGACTAAACAGATATGTTTTCAGCCTAGACATAAACGCTGAGACTGTGTCTGATTCCCGAACACTACTTGGAAGGCTGTTCCATAACTGTGGTGGGCTTTGTAAGACTAGGCTCTGCCCCCTAATGTAGCCTTCACTATACGAGGTACCAGCAGATAGCCTGCACCTTTTGATCTAAGTAGGCGT
>JAPEKO010000022.1:43030603-43040804 GCA_027576075.1 Cathorops hypophthalmus
ACACACACACACACACACACACACACACACACACACACACACACACACAGATTCCTCTTTTGCCTCTTTCACCTTTTTGACAGTGTGTGGAACAAATGCATAATTCATTGACTGGTGTAAGTGAGGTAATTATACATTTATCTTACAAACACTATTGTCCCGTTGACCTTGCACGAAAAAAAAAAAAAAGAAAAGATTAATGCCTCTTCAGACCTCCTCAAAATTGCTATGGAGGGACAATTTAATACCTTAACAGAGGGCCAAAAAATTGGATTGGCTCTTTATGAGTCCGGGATGTCATTGGGGCTCCAGAAGGTCCTCCTGTGTGATTAAGTGTTAAGTTTAAAAACTTTATTCAACAACATTTTAAATGGAGTGAAACAATGTCACTCTTTTTCCCCCCTGGTGATTTTTTACAGGGAAGTGCAGCTGAATGAAAATGGGGCTCCCTCCATTTTCACTATCTTTTTTTTTTTGACTCAGGCCATCATGGCTCAGCTCCCTCAGGAGGAAAAGGCAAAGATCGCTGAGCAGGTGGAAAGCTTCCGGCAGGAAAAGAGCAAGTTGGACGCTGAGGTGGCCAAGTGGGATGACAACGGCAATGATATCATCGTGTTGGCCAAGCAGATGTGCATGATCATGATGGAGATGACAGATTTCACTAGGTACAAACACACACAAATAGTGACATTAAATTATACTACAGTGCTATTGATTTCTGGATTCTGATTGGCCAATTAATTTTCTCTAACAGCAGGTTTATATTAATGCACTATCATTTATATAGTAATGACTTATTCACAGGGATTTGACATAAACAAATTTTGATTTTGAAAATCATTGTTATAGTGAAGATTTCTGTCAAGAGAAATGTGTTTAGGCAACATTTCTGGAAGGAGTCTCCGGTGTCAGCACTTTGGAACAGTCAAAGGTGAAGCTGTGATGTTTGTAACTCTGCCATGCAAAGGCATACTGCAGTATCTGCATATTGTGTCAGTGACAAAAGATGGTCCAATAGCCTCAACTATTCACTATTGGACTGCCTTTTGCCACTAACACAATATGCAGATACTGCAGTTTGCCTTTGCATGGCAGAACTGTTTTCTGACATCTTCAGGACGGAGGAGTTTACACTTGTAACAACAATGACAAGCTGCGTTTTTGCCTTATTAACTTCAAGAAAGAGAATAAAAGAGAGACTGGTGATGGAACAACTGTTTCTAGTTGCTATAACATCAGTGAGATTGCGAACTCGCTTGTTTCATGGATGTTCCACGACATTAAACACTTATTGTAAAGTTACTGTTGAAGAGGAATAAACCACATGCTGTTATTGCAACTAACAGTAACTCTGCTTCATTACACCAACTTATCGTTGATGATTTTCCTATAACAGCATGACAAGGACTTCTTAACTTTTTGAGTAATACATAATATCTTTCACACTACAGTCAACATTGCAGATGTCAGTGGGTTAAAAGTTCCATGATCCTTTTATTTCCCTCTCCATCTGCTTTTTCAGTGTGTGAGTGACGAATTGTCTAGCCTTCATACTAGCGCTCAGGAAACTTGATGCGGGTTGTGCTGATTCAGTGGTAATGTAGTAATTTGTTTGTGTGCTTGCAGGGGAAAAGGCCCACTGAAGAACTCGTCTGATGTCATCAATGCTGCCAAGAAGATTGCAGAGGCTGGATCCAGAATGGACAAACTGGCCCGAGCTGTAGCCGACCAGGTCAGAAACCATCAGCATTAGCACTTTATATTTTCTAAGAATCCAGAATGAACGTGCACCATGGGTTAAGCATTCATACCTTTTCTTAGAACTTAATTCATATGCACAACCCTCGATTGTACATAGTTCAAACTGTGTGATATTACATATACCATGTGTAACCAATCAGCAACAATTAGTGCTGCCAGTCCCGCCCTTGACTAGCATTACTGTTGGTACTGATCATGATCAGGAAACAAATACATCCAGCTGAATGTTTTGTACTGAACTGATGGTTGATGGAAAAGCACAGGTCCAGGTACCGAGAGTATTTGGTTCAGATGAATAAACAAAGGATCCTTCGAGTTTCTGAGAGGTGGAGGTGTCGAACTCCATCGGTCTCCAGTTTTGTTTTGTTTTTCCTTCCTGATGGTCCATAGTTGTCCGATTTGGACCTCATCAATAGATGAGCTGTGAAAAAGACAGAAGGGGAACATGATCCAACCTGGTGCCTCCTTTTAATTGAATTAGCACCTCGAAGGTGTTGCATTCATGATCAAATGAGCACCTTCTCACTAATGCACTGACAGACCCTTTTTAATATCCAATCCATCATGGCAGCTACTTGGATAGCAAAGGCTCAGAGAACGAAGGTGTCACAGTGAGTGAGTGATCATCCATATGAACGCATCACCAGTGCACCGGCTCAGCCATTCGTCATCGTCTGTGGTCATGTTTTGGAAGAAACTGCTGAGTCATTGCTTTCTCAGTGACATGCTGTGTTAGTTGAGCTCGTGAGATATTTCTTTTCCCTTAGATAAAGAAGGAAAAAAAGACTGCTGGAAAGGGGAAGTGGATCAGCCTGCTGATGGGGAAGTAATCCAAGTGCTGGACAGTGCCAAAGACAAAATGAGTGGTTCACTCACTCCAACACAGCAGGCTGAAAGAGCTCTGATCAGAGATCATGGTTCTGGATGTGTGTGCATACCTTTTTGTCCTGGCAGATTTCAGCCATATTTGTAGATGGAACCAAACAGGTGGCTTGCATGCCTCTCATCAAAACTTTCTCCCTGCTAGCAAAGCATTTATATTTGATAGCCATCTGGATGGAGTCTGGGGTCAGGATTTGTTGAGAATGTAGGTGTTGCTGTTGAGGCTTGTTTGATCCTCACATGTCAAGCACAGTCACTAAATCAACAACTAAAACTGACAGTGCAATTTGTTATCCACAATTTCAGTCCAGCACTCAATCAAGGACCCAGCAACTCTTTTCAAAGATCAAACTGTTATCAGTACACAACACTTACTGGGCTTGCACAAGCCAATGCATACTTGGTGCCATTCCCAAGTCCAGATAGATTGGAGAGGGTTGCGTCAGGAAGGGCAACCTGTGTAAAAACCTACACCAAATCACCTATGCGGATCATAAATTTGAATAGGGTGGAAACAGATGATCCACTGTGGCAACCCCTAACTGGAGCAGCCAAAAGAAGAAGAAGAGGAAGAAGAAATTAGTACACAGTATTTAGTCTGTTTGAATGGAACCTTGCTGTTTTCTCCACTTCATTGTGATTCTTGGAGCAGTTGAGACCCAAGCCCTTAACCTTGCTGGTTCTTGGTTCTCGACCAGCAACATTTTTGGTGGGGTGACACTAGAGGTTTGTTTGTTTGCTTGTTTGTTTATTTATTAGGAAAGTGTGGATCAAGGCTCAAGCACCTTGTTGGAGAAAATGGGGCATGTATGGAATACATACAGTATGCAAGTGGGGAGTCAAACTCTTGTGGTTACCAGAGGACCTGACCCCCACTGTAACCCTAACTATAGCATAGGCAAGAGGCCGAGGTCTACTGAAACGGAGATCGGTGCTACATGGATGTGCCTCAAGAGCTGGTTAGTACTGGGACAGCAGACTGCCTGGGAAGACCAGATCCTGGTGCAGGAGGGACTTTGACTTTCGACTTGTTTTGATGGAGTCATACAAATGTTGGAATTTGGAAAAGAATATAAATTGTAATGGGCTCTGTGTACTGACACAGAGACATTAGTGTCAAGTGCTTGACCAGGTAATTTATTGAATAAAAGTGATTAAACATGTTCTCAATGTTAAATGCTACAATAATAACCAAATTACTGGCCACAATCCACTTGTATTTACTCTCCATCTGACCATCAATGCCTCTGATTAGCTGCAGTGTGATGATGTGATTCAGGCACTGACGTGTTGAATTAATAACAACTCATAAACTGTTTGCTTCAAATTTGTGCTTTTAAATATTAATGAAAAGGCAGTGTCAGTCAAATACTGCTCTTTGTCATGAACGGTTTATTGGCTGAAATTGTGTTCAGGAAGCAGAGATGTTAATATTGTTGCATGATTTATTCTATACCTGTATAATAGTCAGACTTCATTTATGGATTTATGGATGGCCAGGGCACTACATGATCCCATAGCATGAACTCAGTTGGTTGAATCCCAAAAACACTTCCTGGGTCAGTGTATGAGGGGTTATTCTTGGTCCATGGCCACAAAAATCTTCACTTTGTTTTGGTCCAGACCAAAGTCGACAAAACAATAGAAACCAGCACAGACCCAGAAGACCCTGGATATACCTTTATTAAACACTGTACCCTACTAAATTCCAGTTAGCATTTCCAAAACAAAAATGTCTTGAATGAAAAAGCTATGACATTTACAAAAATAAATCTGCTACATTTTGTAATTACGTTTTTACCCTTGATGTCCTTTTGCATAGTTCAACCTGCATGATTGTCATTCTGTAACACAGCTGAAGTCAAATATTGTTTAATCTTTTAACTGGAAAAGGAAGCACTATCATGTTGTAGAAGAACTGTAGGGTTTGTTTGTTTTTTCCCAACCAAGGACAGGATGTTAGAAGTCATTAGAATGTCATTCTGTAACCCAGGTCATGCAGGCCATGCCATTTGAAACAAAGCCTAACCTGAGTCCTTACCTTTGCTAAATTTCTTTCTAGTTTCACCTACTATAAGAATGTCATCCTGTTACACAGTTCAGTAAGTCATGTAGTGTCACAAACATGTCATTCTGTAACCCAGCTGAACTGGTCATAAATATTTCCACACATTTTAGTGCAGAGGGAGTGAGGGAAGTGTGCAGGTACTTGTTTATATTTGGAACAAATGTGATGCTTATGTATGATTCCACCTGTAAGAATGTCATTCCTGTAACACAGCTGAACATGTCATGTTGTCTCATAAATACAGACATTCATTCCTTTGTAGTTCAAAACAGAGTGAAGGAAGTGTGTGTGTGTGTGTGTGTGTCTCAATTTGGAAGTAAACCAAACCTGAGTCGTCACCCTTGCTCCCTTTAGTTTCTATTTGATTCCCCCAGAACAATGTCATTCTGTAACACAGCTGAACAAGTCTTGAGGTGTTATAAATACTCCCAAATGTTGTTCAAAAGGAGTGAGGGAAGTCTCTACAGACTCATTTTTACTTGGAACAAGGCCAGGCCTGAGTCTTTGTGATACTTCTATATGATTCCACCTGCATAATGTCATTAATGTAACCCAGCTGAGCATTTCACGTTGTGTTACAAATTCAGATATTTCAAAGTATTTAGTCTAAAGTGGAGTGAGGGAAATGTGTATTCATTTGGAATGAAACCAAGCCTGAGTCACAGTGCCTCTGCTTGATTCCACCCACATTAATGTCATTCGGTAACACATATCACATGTACAGTGAGTAGTTGTTTTGAAGTCTGAAGTGGAGGCATGGTTTTGTTTGAGACATGGAACAGATCTAAGTGTCTTCCTTTGACTGTTTTACAGTGTCCTGATTCAGCTTGTAAGCAGGACCTGCTGGCTTACCTGCAGAGAATTGCTCTCTACTGCCACCAGCTCAACATCTGCAGCAAAGTCAAAGCCGAAGTCCAGAATCTCGGAGGAGAACTCATCGTCTCAGGGGTACACTCATTCTTGCAGCATCAGCACCAACACAATACATAAGCAATACAGAAGCAATCGAGACGAAGGGATTTGGACTGGTGAAAAGGCTGCTGCAGCTTTTTTTTTTTTACCATATCGAATTGAATGTTGTTTGCATTGATTTTTAAGTCATTACCAGCTAAGCTAGTGTTACACTGCATTGAAGTGCACACGCTAAGATGTGCTGAGGGAAGGTGAAATAAAAACCCACAGAAAGTCATCTGACTTTACTCTCTTCTCTCTTTCAGCTGGACAGCGCTACATCCCTCATCCAGGCAGCCAAGAACCTGATGAACGCTGTGGTCTTGACAGTCAAGGCCTCGTATGTGGCTTCCACCAAGTACCAAAAGGTGTACGGAACAGCAGCAGTCAATTCTCCTGTAGTGTCATGGCGCATGAAGGTGCCAGAGAAGAAGCCACTCGTGAAGAGGGAGAAGCCTGAGGAGTGTCAGACCCGTGTGCGCCGAGGCTCGCAGAAGAAACACATCTCACCAGTCCAAGCCCTCAGCGAGTTCAAGGCCATGGACTCTTTTTAATTCTACAGGTGGCAAGAAAAAAAGTTCCAAGGATCTACCCCTCAAACTCTTCAAATTCCTCTTGACTTTTTCCTCTATCTCTTTTCTTTCTTTCCCGTCTCCTGTTTGCAGCTTCCTGTATCCCGTTTCATGTAGAGGCAGAGGTGTTGCCATGGATACTCTTGATTTTCTTTCTGGAGAACAATAAAGTGCACCACAAAACCGAGAAACGTGGGGGAGATGGACATGTGTTTAATCTTGGAGTTCAGTGCAATTCCTGTGGTGTTTGTTAGTTACCAGTGTTCACTACTGACTAGCCTGACTAGCCATATTTACACAGATACTATGGAGCCCCACTCCTGACATCCCTACTTTAAGAAAATGCATGGCCACAAATTAAGTATGAGATAGTTAAGTCGAGGGAACAAGATAAATAAGTCATGGTCTTGATTTAGTAACAACGGGGAATGAGATAATTCTATCATGGCTATGATTTTATAACTCAAGGGAATGAGAATTAAGTAGTGGCCTTGTTCCCTTGAGTCACAATGTTGTGACTATGACTTAAATATATTGTTGTCTCAAGTTACGTAGCACTGTCATGACCTAATTATCTCATTCTCTCAAGTCAAATCCAAAGCCATGACCTCATAACCTGAGGGAATGAGATAATTAAGTCATAGCCATGGATTTGTAACTTGAGAAAATGTTCTCCTTCCTTCAAGTTACAAAGCCAGCACAACTTAATTATCTCATTCCCTCATGTTACAAACTAATGACCATGACTTAAATATCTTGTTCTCTTGAGTTAGAAAGTTATGGCCATGGCTTAATGATCTTACTCTCACAAGTTATGCAGTTATGGTCATGACTTAATTTTCTTCTTCTTTCAAGTTACAGTGTCATATGTCTAAGTTTAATCTCCTTTCCTCATGTTACAAATTTATAGCCATGATTTAATTCTCATTTTCTCAAGCAACAAATTTGTGATCATTACTTAATTGCCTTGTTTCCACATGTTATTAATTCATGGCCATGACTTAATTATCTATTTCTCTTGAGTTACAAAGTTGTGGCATCGACTTAATTATCATGTTCTTGTCTCAACTTGATTATCTCATTTCCATGAGTTGTGGCCATGACTTAATTATCTTGTTATCTCAAGTTACAAACTTGGGGTCACACATTAATATTATTATTTTATTTTATTTCAAATAGGGATCTCACAGGAGAGAAAATAATATATGGTGCCGTAGTTGACTGGTCTAGCTTTTGAAGCGTCCTAAAGCTCCTAATTTTGACTGAACTTTGAAACTCAATATGGCTTGTAGTGTTAGAAATGAGTTTAAAAAATAATAATAACTTGTTGTCCCAATGATCAATGATCCACATATTCCACATGGTGACATGACGTACAAGGTTTTGCCATTTTATTTAATTATTATTATTGCATCACTAACTATTACAGCCTGGTTGGCCATGGTGTTGAACATGATACTAGAAATGGACAGAGTTGACTAGTTGTGTGGTTTGCGCAGAGAAAACGTAGAATCCTGCATATCTTTATAGTCACAGTTCTTTAATAAACCTTGCAACTGTGTTCCTGAGCCTGTTTCTGTTCTTTATGCAGAATTATTTCATCCAAACTCTTCAATTACTATGAAAGGTTCCAATTTATTACTCATAGAAAGAATACAGAAAGAGTAAGTGCTCCATATTTAGCTGAGAACGTTCTGCTAAAATCATTAAATGCAGATTGTTTCAATTTCAGCAAGGAGCTCAGGTGTATAAAGATGTAATTTGACACTCAGGAAAGTCAGTCGACTGCAGAAAAGTGCTTACCTCATTAATATTCACACTTTCTTTCTTTTTTCTTTTTTTTCCCCCCCAAGTCATAAATCTTCACTCTTTGGCTTCACCCAGACTTGAAATGCTGATTGAAACAACTCCAAGTAAAAACCAATGTTTTCCAAGTGTCTCACTGAACCAGTGAACAAAATACTGACGAGTTCCATATCAGCCAGGTCTCAATAAAGATATGTCAAGTTTATGAAACCCAAATACAAGTGAATGCATGAAGGAGTGTGGTGTGACCTCGGGTGTCATACAGCGCGACTGAAGTTGCCTCCGCTATTCATCTGGGTTTAGCACAGTGACTCGTACCTAATGAAACTCATTACAGACGGATTACCCAGGAGGTCGCTGTGGCAATACTCCTACCTGCCATTTACCTTAATTAAAATCCTTCCTTTAAAAACCACAGCTCTGCTGGCGGACAGGGGAATTAAAGTGGGACGTTGGCCAAGAACTCGTCAAGACCGGGCCTGTCATGATTATTAAGTTTTAGTTGTCATATAAATAATTGCAAAGGATTCAATATTTCACCTTATGCTACAGTTATAATACAGACCTAATAGTAGTGAAGCCTGGGCTGGTAAAGATTGGATATTGAAGATTAAAGTTTTTGCTAAATTTGTTCAGTTTGTAAAATTTAAAAAAAAAAATGCATTTAGATAGTGATTATTAAGGGGCCAAACACTGAATTTGAGCCGCCACACTGTTGTAACTGTCTTCTTCTTCCTCTTCCTCTTCTTCTTCTTCTTATTATTATTATTTTGGGAGTCTAGCAGCATAGACATTTTCTTTTTCCTTTTTTTCCAGAAAATTTGGCACAGTGCTAGAGAACAATCTACAAATCAGTTTTAGTGTACATTCCTCAAACATTCTCACACCACCAACAGGGCAATATTTGAAATATGTTTGCAATAATAATGCTATGTTGTAAAAATGTGATTCCACTTTCCTTTGGTTCTTTGGATCCTGCCAAGTTCAGTGTTCATGATCATGTTCATTTCTACCATATTGTATTTTCTACCATTTTTTTTTTCAAAAACTATTTTTTTTTTTGCTTCTTCTCCAAAAAGTTTTGTCCAATCAAAACAATATTTGGGTTACAATATTGTGAGACCAACTGCAATATGTTTGATTTATGATATACTGGATGGGTTGTCCCTGACATGCAAACAAATTTGATGGTGAAGTCCCAAAACAAGAAGTGAGGCCTTTTCTCAGGAATATTTTTTGTGTATTGACACCAGGCCTGATGTTCAGAAGCAAAATTTGAATTTATTTGCAACTCATTTCAAATTCCTGAAAACTTCTGGTGGGCATATTAGGTGAACATTTAAAATTCAATCCAAATTGCTTGAAACTGGTATCATTGAATTCAGAATTGAATGCTAAACAACACACTTTTTACAGAATTAAAATATGTTTGTCCATTCTTGAGCTATTACACATCAAAGACCGAAGAAATGGCTTAAATTTTAGAAAACCAATGTAATATTATGCAGTAGGATAATATGGTCCAAAATGGGCCTCATTAAGGAATGAGATCAAATGCAAGTTTTTTTTTTACTTTTTTCAATATATTTCTGTGAAAATTGGCAGGCACATAGATGATTGTATACTGAGTACAAAATTTGAAAAGAAAAGTTTAAAAATATGCAAAGTAGTATTTAATTAGCATTAATTATGCTAATTAGGAAAATGCTAAATTGATACACTTAATTAAAAAAGGAATAAAAGATTATTTCGACTACCCTCTTTATGCTCTAAAGGGCTTTGATGTTTCTCAAAAGTAGGGCCAACTAGTGTTTATATGAAAGAATATAAATCATTCTTAGTTCAATTAATATTCACAGCTTTCAAGGATAATCTAAAAAAACAGTGATCCACATCCAATAAACAATTCCATTCAATTAAATTGAAATTGACACTTGCGTTTCTGACTTCTGGTTTCTAAAAATCTCATTCTGAACACTAAGATCTCAATATTTTTCATCAAATCAACTACAGTAATATTATAAAATACAACCACGATTCCAAAAAAGTTGGGACAAAGTACAAATTGTAAATAAAAATGGAAGGCAATGATGTGGAAGTTTCAAAATTCCATATTTTATTCAGAATAGAACATAGATGACATATCAAATGTTTAAACTGA
>JAPEKO010000022.1:43119913-43131190 GCA_027576075.1 Cathorops hypophthalmus
GCATTGTGTCATAATGTTATGTTTCTCTTTTTCTTTTAAATCCTTAAATATAGTAAATAAAAAATATTTAATTGTTTTTAGTTAATATTGTTTTGTTAATGATGTTTGTATGAGTGTATTATTGTACTGAGAAATCCTGTTTCCTGTTTGTGTGTTTACAAGGTTTCCATCAGTCTTTTTACAGACACACCCCTAATGCTCTTTATACTCCGCCCACATCTCAATCTGTTCTGGAGGAAAAAAAACCGCAGTGCTTCCAACAAACATAATCACACTCTTCTACCTTCTGAAAGCAAGCACAGCCATCCTGATATTAACAAGCAACGACGTGTGAAATTACTGCTTTAGCTGTGAAAGAGGATTGAGTCCTTATATCTCCAATTGAGCAACATTAGCAGATTGATGGCGAGATATTTATCTCCTTATGAGGTAAAATAGTGATTGATAGTGACGTCATGACTATCTTTGGTAATGTGAATGGACTTGCTAGCAACTGTAGATTCTGGGGGATGTAGCTTTGTGTTGATGGGCAGGAAGTGGCATTTTAACTTGATAATATGGATTTGTTTGAAGAATTAAAAAATACAAATTAAGAAATAAAACCATGAGTCAGAGATCATGATTAAACATGATGCTCTCAGATGCCGATGCATCTGTGATTGTGTTATAAATTAATTTTCCAGGTGAACGCTGGATGCACTTTTTTCTGCAATGTGTTGACAGTAGGGAGGCGTGAACCTCCAGTGAGTTAAAGAGCTGTGGGTGTTGGATCGCACCTTTACACGCGATTGTGTCAGAGTGTAGGCACTTACAGGTGTATGTGCAGGTGAGAGCGGGGAGCAAATTTGTAACAAAGTCAAATCACAAAACAAGAAGCGTGGTTAGAAGGCAGGCAAGGGTCAGTCGATCAGCAAACAGGGCAATACAGAAGAGACAAGAAATGTAGACAAAGAGAGATAGTGAGGGTCAGAATAACTAGAGTCAGGCAGAGATGGAACAGCTTGGTATGGACTAGAAAACACAGAACGATACTTTGCAATGAGGGTGAGTGAGAATGAGGCTTAAGTACTATGGTTGATGAGTTGTGAATGAGTGACAACTGAGTTCAATAAGCCAGTGACAGAGAGAGCTGTGCTCTTTGGGTGTTGTACTCCTGAGTAGCCATGTTTGCAGTTTGGGTAGTGCTGCCATTCTCAATGCCTTTACTGACAGAAGATCCCCCCGCCCCCAAGGAGCTCCTTCTGGGAGCTAAATTCATCCTGGGGCACCCTCTCCCCCTAGATGCAGATTTGTCAAGGTGTTGTGCTGTGCTTTAGCAGAGGGTCCGGAATGTCCTTGGCTCCCACCCAGCTTTGCTCTTCTGGTCCATAACCTTCCCAGTCCACCAAATACTCGACTTGACCTATTCTGCATCTGGAATCAAGTATTCTGTTTATCTGGTAGATGGGCCCACCTTCTAGGCTTAGCAGTGGGTGCTCTTGGATGGGAGCATTCTCAGCAAGAGGGCCCAGAATGGCAGGTTTCAGACAGGAAACATGAAATATGGGTGATCTCCTGCAGTGAGGGGGGTGCTCTAACCTGTACAAGACATCGGTGATATGCCCACATACTTTATATGGGCTGATGTAGCATGCCTATAGCTTCTGGCAAGTGTTGGGTTACCTGAGGTTTCTTGTGGAGACCCATACTCTGTCACCTGGAGAGAAATCTGGGTTGTTGCTTCTGTGTTTATCTGTGTATTCTTTATACTTGGCATTAACCATCTCAATGCATTGGTGTACCTCCTCCCATATGGCTTGGCTACAGGAGAACCAGTCCTCAACTGCTTATACCTGTGCCAGTGGGTCGTTACAGGGGAAAAGGAGGAGTTGGTAGCCGAGTATGCACTGAAAGGATGGTAGTTGCATAGCAGGGTGTTTGAGTGAGTTCTGTGCATACTTGGCCCATGAAATGAATCAGGAAGAAGTTGCCCTGGAAGAGAGGTAGGTCAGTGATGAAATCAATGACTAGATGGGACCAGGGTCTTTGAGGTACCAGGAGGGGACTAAGCTTACCAGCAGGAGGGATTCATGAGACTTTTGCCTGGGCACACTCAAAGCAGGGGGTGATGAACTAGTTAATTTCAGTGAGCATGTTCTCCCACCAGTATTTGTCCTAAGCATTTGATGAGTTCATTGACTGCCAGGATGTCCCCTGGTGGGAAATATGTGAGCCCAGGTGATGAGTCACCCTCAGAGGTGTTTCAGGATGTAAAGGAAGCCAGACAGAAGACTGATTAGGCTTGTCTGTGGTTGGGAGTTCTTTATCTCCTGATCCAGGTCCAACATGATGGATTGGATGAAGCAGTTGGGTGAGAAAATGGGATGAGTTCCAGGGTCATAATGTGATGAGTCAAGGGTATGAGACAGGGTGTCTGCCTTGGTGTTTTTTGACCCTGGGTGGAAATGGATCATAAAATTAAAATGTGTGAAGAGTGCCCATCTGGCTTGGCATGGGTTCAATCTTTTGGCCTTCTTGAGATATTCTAGGTTCTTATGGTTGGTTAGTGTCACAAAAGGGCGCATGGCTCCCTCCAGCCAGTGTTTCCACTCCTTGAGAGCGAGTTTGATGGCGAGCAGTTCTCAGTTCCCAGTGCCATAATTCCTCTCTGCAGAGGTGAGTTTCTTAGAGAAAAATGCCACTGGGTGAAGCTTGTGTCTCTCGCCGAAACACTGGGACAAGACTCCCCCTACTCCTGTGTCAGAGGCATCTACTTCAACTGTGAATGGCTTGGTCAGGTAAGAGTGTTGTAGGACTGGGGCAGAGGTGAAGGTGTTCTTGAGCTGATTAAAGGCTTCTTCTGCCGAAGGGTTCCAATGGAAATGCTTGAGTCCCTTCTTGAGCAGGGTCGTTAGGGGAGCAGAAATTGTGCTGAAAACTCTAATAAAGCAACAGTAGAAGCTGTCAAAGCCTAAGAAATGTTGAAGCTCCTTTATGGATGTGGGTACTGGCCAGGACATGACCTCAGACACCTTGGAGGAATCCATGCTGACTCCTTCTGTACTAATGACATACCCCAAAAAGGAGATTTGATTCAAATGAAATTCATACTTCTCTGCTTTCACGTAGAGGTGATTATCTAGTAGACATTGGACGACAACTCTGACATGTTCTTGATGACTCTTCTCATTGGGGCAGTAGATCAAGATATCATCGATATATGCAATCACAAACTTGCCTAGCATGTCCCATAGCATGTCATTGATAAAGCATTGGAAAATGCTTGGCCCTGACCCTGTACTCAATGTCTGGCAGTCATGCTGAAGGTGGTTTTCCATTCATCACCCTTCTTGATTCTGATCAAGTTGTATACACTGCATAGGTCTAGTATGGAGAAGATCTTAGCAGATCAAAGCTGCTCTAGGGCCTAGGGAAAAAGAGGAAGAGGATAGGGATATTTGATGGAGACTTGGTTAAGTCCTTTATATTCTATGCAGGGTCAGAGACCACCACCTCACTTCTCCACAAAAAGAACCCCACTATGATGGTGACTTAGATGGATGTATGTAATTCTGCTTGAGGGTGTACTCCTCCATGGCAGAGTGTTCCTTTTGAGAAAGGGGATAGATGCGACCAGGTGATGTGCCTGTTAGAAGATCAATGGCACAATCATATGACTGATGTGGTGGTAGCCCGCAGGCTTTCTCCTTGCTAAAGACCTCTCTCAGGTCCAGATAACACTCAGGAACATTCCATGGAATCAGGCTATGGACTGAGGTAGAGGCAAGACTGAGTTGGGGACATGAGAGACAGTTCTGGAAACAGAGGGGTGACCACTGGAGAATTTCCTTGTTCTGCCAAGGGATTAGTGGGTTGTGAAGCTGTAATCAGGGGTACCTGAGAATGATGTTGTGATTGACAGTGGTGGTCACAGAGGGAAATTAGTTCAGAGTGGAGTGATCCCACCTGAATTTGAATGGGAGTGGTTTGAGTGGTGATGAGGCCATCACCTATTGGTCCTCCACTGATGGTCCTAATGCTGAGTGGGCTCTGCAGAGGAGTTGTGAGCAGGTCAAACTTCTGGATGATCATGCTGTTGATGAAATTCCCCTCTGACCCTGAGTTGACAAAGAGAGACAGAATGTGTGTGGAGGATACCAGTTTTAACAACACAGGTACTTTAAATGACTGTGCACTAAACCTTCTTACTGGACTCATTGCATGAGCTGGGGCTTCAACTGGACTGGTGCAAGCCGAATGGATGGGACATTGATTGATATGATGCTCTGAACTCCTGTAGTAGAAGCAGATATCTTCTGTCCTCCTCCTTTCACGTTCGGAATGTTTCAGATAAATGTGAGAAACCTCCATAGGTGTGGCATCCTCAGAGGGCTGGACTGGTTTAGAGTTCTCTGTGAGAGAGGGCTGGTTGGTAAGCAGATGATCCAACCATTTTACTAGGTCAGTGAGGGAGTCCAATGTTAGTTGCTTGTCTTTACATGCCAGTTCACTGAGAATTTCTGGACAAAGACCTTGGCAAAACACCGCTTTTAGAGTCAGCTCATTCCATCCATTGGCTACTGCTAGAGTTCTGAAGTCTAGAGCATATTCAGTGACTCCTCTTGAACCCTGCGAGATGGTGAATAGATTCTTGCTGACTTCAATTCTCTCAGGTTTGTGATCAAATACTCTTTTAAACAACTTGAGGAAACGTTCGTATTAAGTTGTGTGCTCAACTCCATTCTTCCATACGGCGCTCACCCACTGTAGTGTTTTTCCAGTGAGGAATGAAATAAATTTAGTGATCTTATGTTCATCAGAGATGTTATGCATGTTGGAGAAGTACATGGAGCACTGAAGTAAGAATCCCTTACAGGCGAGGGCATCCCAGGCATATTTCTCCAGAATGATGAGCTGTAGTGCAGGACTTGGAGAAGCCACAAGGCGTGTTAGGAGGGCCTGTGACATCACAGCTGCAAGCTGCACCATCTGGGTGTTGAGGGCTGCAAGCATCTGTTGATGTTCTCTTAGGAGATGTCCATGAGCATTCAATGAAGTTTGCTTCACCTCCTCTGTAGCATCCATGGTAGGGGAAGTATCCTGTCAAAATGCAGACACTTACAGATTCTCATGTAGGTTCTTAAATGCGACAATGGCCAAAGATAGAACTTTTAATATCAGATGTTTTATTGGGTCCAGTTTCCCAAAGTGGCAGCAGAAATTTAACACAAAATAAATTAGAATAATAAAATAAAAATTCAAGTAATTATTACAAAAAAAACCACTTTTGTCTACAAAACAAAATACTGTATTGCCCTATGTTTGCACCGCCTGCTTACATGCACATTACAGGACTTCTACATAACAGACAGTGCCAATGACCCAACTAATCCTCCTCCCTTCAGACAGCTAGATGTAGTGGCCTGTCCCCACCCACTGGAAGATACCAATTACTTTATTTTACCAACATCGCATAAACCATACATTTACATAATTTCAGGTTTAAGTGCATGCCAATAATCTCTATAATTCATAAACAAAATACCCAATTACAATAAATGCACACATTTTGTACAATACACATAATTAATGTTAATTGGGTGAAACCACTACAATCCATGCACAAGCTGGTGAGCATGCTCAAGACTGGCACTACAAAGCCACCCCAGCCTTCGTAGTTCAGGTCCTTTGACCCAGGAACCTGGAAGTCCTGTAGTAAACAAACACAGTGAAGCAATGGGAAAATGCAGCTCTTGCCTACATAATCACAGATACGTAAATAAAAGGTCTGAGTGTGCTGTTATACAATGTGTAACTGTGTATTGTCAGAAAAGATGGTAGATAAGCATAACCACTGCACAATAACACTACAAACAATCTGCATGTGCACCCACAAAGTTATTTAGCTGCTGGCTAGCCACAGCTCGTCGCTTCCAATGTTACTATGTGTCAGTATAGTATAATGTGGTATGGTGTAGTGTAACACGGGGATAGACATCAATCTGCTGAGCTCTGTGTCACATTACCTTCTCCCTCCCCAAGGGTGACACTATCGGGCAGCCTCAACATGTAGTCTTCAACCACGTTCTGTTTACCTCCCTTATGATGTACACAGAACTGGAATGGATGCAGCTCTAAGTACCATCTAGTCACCTGGGCATTCTTGTTCCACATTTGATGCATCCAGGTTAAGGCCCGATGATCAGTGTACAGGTCAAACTCCCAGCCTAAAAGGTAATACCAGAGACTGTCTAATGCCCACTTTATTGCAAGGCATTCTTTTTCAAACATAGAATACCTTGACTATCTTAGGAGAAGTTTTCTGCTTAAGTACAGGATGGGTCTCTCTTCTCTTCATTCTCCTTGTGCAAGGACTGTGGCATCTACCTCCACCAGGAAACATTCGTTGAAGTCTGGAGGACAGGAGAGGCACACAGACAATTCTTCAAAGCATTAAATGCTACTTCACGTGTATCACTCCAAACTACAGCATTACTGGAAGACTTCTTAGTCAGGTCGGTTAAGGGAAGAGCAATGACAGAACACTGGGGAATAAACTGCCTGTACTACCCAATCATACCCAGATAGGATTTTACCTGAGTCTTGGTTGTTGGTCTTGCACTCTCCCTGATGGCTTGTACCTTGTCTAATTGTGGCCCGATGTTTCCTTTCCCCAGCTGATAGCTCAGGTACTTGGTCTCTTCCTTCACCCACTTGCACTTCTGCACTTTCAGGGTGAGGCCAGCTCCCTGGATTCATTCAAGGACATAATGGAGGTGCTTTAGATGTTTAGGCCAGCTGTCACTAAAGATGACAACATCATCTAAATAGGCAGTGCTACAGTCACTGCAGTCCTTAAGTACACAGTCCATCAACAGCTGGAAGCTACCCAGTGCTACGTGAAGTCCGAATGGCATAATTTGGAACTGGAACAAGCCTAGGGGTGTACAAAATGCAGTGTAGGCTTTGGACTTCTCTTCCAAGGGGATCTGCCAATATCCTTTACATAGATTGAGAGTAATAATGAAATTGGCATAGCCCACCTTTTCCAGAAGCTCATCAATGCATGGCATGGGATACACATTTGAATGAGAGATGGCATTCAGCTTCTTGAAGTCCAGGAACACCCATAATGAGCCATCCTTCTTCGGCACGATCACGATTGGGCTGCTCCATTCACTGACTGACTGCTCAATCACTCCAAGATCCAACATGATATGCATCTCTTTCTTGAGAGCATCGACCAGTCTTTCAGAAATGCAGTATGGCTGCTGTCAGATTGGAAATGCACCATCTTTCAGGTGAATGGTGTGTTCCAGGACCGTGGTCTTCCCCGGCCTCTGTTGGAAAAGTGCAGGATAGTGACTGAACACTTTAAACAAGTCTGCCTGCTTCTCACCATCCAAGTGTGGCAGGGTCACTTCTACTCCACCACTTCACGCCTGTAACAGCTCCTCTAGTTTGGCCTCATCTTTCAGAAATCGCACAAGCATCACCATCTTCTTGGAATCTGCTTGCTCATGCCAGGCTCTGAGAAGATTAACATGGTAGGTTTGAGAGGGTTTACCTTTGTCTGGATGATGGATCTCATAGATAGTTGGACTCATCTTCCTCAGAACAGTGTATGGCCCTTGCCATTTGGCCAACAGCTTATTAGTGGAGGAAAGCAATAGAAGAAGCACTTTTTGTCCTGGCTGGAACTCCCTTGAGTGTGCATGTTGGTTATACCACCATTTTTTGAGCACATTGTGCCTCCTGGAGATTTTCTTGGGCTTGCTGGTGGTATTTCTCCAGTCTGTTCCGCATCTGCAGCACATACTGGACAACACCCTGGCTGTTGGACTCTGAGGTGGCACCCTCCCATGAGCTCTTCAGGAGATCTAGTGGCCTCCTCATTGGCCACCCATATAGGAGCTCAAATTGTGAAAATCCTGGTGACACTTGGGCTACCTCCCTATAAGTGAACAATAGGAATGGCAACCATTTGTCTCAGTCTAGGCCTGTGTCTTCCACGAACTTACGGAGCATCATTTTGAGTGTCCGATTAAATCGCTCTAACAATCTGTCTGTCTGGGGATGATTGGGCGTTGTCTTCAAAGCCTTTATCCCTAGTTGACGATGAAGCTGGGCCATCAACTGTGATACAAAATTGGTCCCTTGATCAGTGAGAATTTCTTCAGGTAGAGAACAACTGAACAAGAGCACTGATCACCTTTGGGGTAGTGATGCTTTGAAGTGGGAAAGCCTCTGGGAATTGGGTTGCATAATTGCAGACCACCAGGATATACCTGTAACCCATGCTGCTCCTCTCCAATGGACCCACAATGTCCATAGCAATTCTTTGGAAAGGAAATGAGATGACAAGCAATGGACACAGAGGTGATCTCTCAAATCTGCAAACAACAGAGGTTTTTTGACAGACAGAGCATGTTTGACAGTAATTTTGTGCATCAGTGTACATGGTTGGCCAAGAAAACCTAACCCTCAATCTAAGGTAAGTTTTATGTTGACCCAAATGCCCAGCCCAAGGTACAGTATGTGCAATATGAAGAACTACAGGTCTACAGCTAACTGGCACCACTAGCTTCTTTACACCTGCCTCTGACTGATTGTAAAGAATGTTATTCTCAATCAAATACCTGTCTGCACAGTACGGCTCATTGTGCTTGGCTTTGGCTTTCTCAAAAATTTGCTGCAAGGATACATCCTTTGAAGCTTCATAATATCATAAGGTACCTCCCAGTCAACCTTTAATTCTTTTGTATCAAGTTGTTCAAAGGACCCCTGATTACAGTATTTCTCCAGCCTTTGCTGGCATTATGTCTTACGGGGCCCCTTTTCCCCAGCTTGAATGACATCATCTGGAAAATCAGGTAGTGGTCCCATAACCCTCTGAGAGCAGGCGACAACAGGACAAGATACATTCACATTAGCATCATTAGCACAAATCACCCCTTCATTACAGGAAGTCCCCAATAACTCACCCTACACTGGTACATCCCTCCCAGTATGACATCGTAAGGCAAGTTCTCACCCCCACCATTCTTAACAGAAACGTCATGGCATCAATTTCTATTGTAAGTTCAGCCTGGGGATGCTGTTTTTTATCTCCATGCACACACTCAATCATTGTCTGTTTCTGATAATCAACACAGTTGAGGGGAACCTGACATTTCTTAATCAAAGAAACAACACTACCAGTGTCCACCACTGCATCAAGAATGACCCCATTAACTTTTGCTGTCTGGTTAATTTGCTCTCCCTGGTTAACTTCAGATTCCTCATCCCCCTCTCTAGGAACATAACAAAAACCTATTAATTTAGGTTTTCTTAGAGGGCAGACTGAGGCCTTGTGACCTAGCTGTTGACAGGAGAAACAAATGAGTGCTGACTTACTGACTGGTTTACTTTCAACTTTTCCAACCCCAGTTCCGGCCCCACTCCTGGAGTTACCACCCCCAGAGTTACCTCCTCCCTGCTTATAGTCTCGTGCTGGTCTTTGGGAGAAGATTGGATGAGTTGGTGCCCCATTGTGGGTATTGATATACTGCAGTGCCAGCTTCACTGCAGTCATTCTGACTTCTGGTTCATGCTCACGGACCCAGGTCCACACCTCCGGAAAGAGGACATTCAACAGCTGTTCCAGGATGACCTCCCCAATCTCCTCCTTGGTGTGTAGCTCTGGTTGCACCTAGTGGCAGTAGAGATACTTCAACTGGTAGTAAGTCTCTAGAGGTGTTTCTCCTGTTGGTAGAGTGCCCCTCCGAAATCACTGCTGATATGTCTTTGGAGAAATGTCGAACTTCATCAACAGCGCCTCCTTGAGCTGCTGGAAATCACCTGCCTGCTCTATATCCACTGCTGAGTAGACTTCCAAGGCTTTACCAGTCAGCAACGGATTCAGTTGAAACACCCACTTACTCTCCGGCCACTGCCAGGTACATGCCAGATGTTCAAACCTCAGGAGATAATTTTCAATATCCTCTCCCTGCTGGTATGGTGGTAACTTAGGTTCTTCTCATCATACTGGTTGGCTTGGCACCTGAGGGTACACTGGACCTGCTAGCCTGTCTGCTGGGCCTGGCGGGTACACTGACAGGTATATGGGGCTTGTTGGAAGATACGCTGGGCCTACAATGTGATATGCTGGATACACTGGACCTGCAGGACAGCGTGATGGGCCTTCTAGATGGTACACTGGAGCTACTGGGTGATGTGCTAGACCTTCTATGTGACATGCTGGAACTTCTGGGTGGTTGGGGTCAAGACCTGAACTTTTCAAATGGTGGTTTATTGGTGCCAGCTCTGATTGCTGGATACCTCCTGGGGGCTGGAATGGTGCTGCCAGAGAAAAATCAAGTCAAGGGATTTTCTCCACCAGAAGGCTGGATAACACCATCTGATGTGAGAGGGGTTAATCTGGGCGAGGACACATGGCCATGAAAAACTCTCACAGTTCCTCCCACATGGCTTCATCCCTCCTCACCTGTGCCTCTTGCCAGGCATCGTCCCTCATCTTCTGTGCTGTGAGAAAATCTCGAGCCAGTTTGGTTAGTGATGTAGCTAGAACAGATGGCCATGCCCAGGATGCTGCATCTTCCACTCCCTTTGCAGTCTTCAGTCTGGCTCCCTGTTTCCTGTCATCCCAGGCAGGTGCTTCTGCTGGCTCTGGCTCTGCTGTGGATTGAGCCATCTCCCAGTCATCATCTTTCAGTGTGGCTGCCTTGGCTGATGATTTTTGGGCAACAGCTCCTCTTTGGGTTGAACGAGTCACTTTTCTTTGTCCGGCCATCCCACTTCTGACACCATATGTCACGGAGATTCTTAAATGTGACAATGATGGAAAACAGCCAAAGATGGAACTTTTAATACAAGATGTTTTATTGGGTCCGGTTTCCCAAAGTAACAGACAGTGCCCATGACCCAACTAATCCACCTCACTTCAGATGGCTAGATATAGTGGCCTGTCCCCACCCACTGGAAAGATACCAATTACTTTATTTTACCAACATCACATAAACCATACATTTACATAACAATTTCAGGTCTAAGTGCATGCCGATAATCTCTATTATTCATAAACAAAATACCCAATTACAATAAATGCACACGGTGGCACGGTGGTGAAGTGGTTAGCGCTGTCGCCTCATGGCAAAAAGATCCGGATTCGAGCCCCATGGCCGGTGAAGGCCTTTCTGTGTGGAGTTTGCATGTTCTCCCAGTGTCCGCATGGGTTTCCTCTGGGTGCTCCGGTTTCCCCCACAGTCCAAAGACATGCAGGTTAGGTTAACTGGTGAC